>JAEIFZ010000236.1:600000-872718 GCA_018904035.1 Zaprionus ornatus
AAAACTAGGGAGGTCCAATTACTTCACAACAATAGATTGTAGCATGCAACCAAAATTTGGGATCGGTTGAAATGTTGCGTGAAGCTATGCACGTTATTATTTTTCGGCTCTAGCTCGTCGGCTTTGGGGGTGGAGGTCTTGTTCACACAACATAGAACTACTAACAATAATAACAAAAATCAAGAAAGAACGTGCTGCGACAAACATGACCAAAACGGAAAGATAGGATATGATAGGAGCCTAGAATGGTATGCCGGCGAACTTAGGTGTTGAAGGAGTTCGCGTTTGCCCACCCGACCATGATCACCTCCATTGAACTTTTAGTTCAGGTGACCCCTTTTTCCCTTACAACAGCGGGAGCGTTAGCATTGAGTTCAAAAATTTAAAATTTCTAAAACATTATAAATTTAATTAACTTTTCTAAAGGTAGTCGAATAATCTAACGTTTAAAGACAATTTATTTGTTTATTAAAATCTGCTGTTTGTTCACTTGTTGTATGTTTCTTTTGCCATAGTTTTAGAGGCGTTGTTAAAAATTGCAATTCATTAACAAAAAAAAACTCTCAAATTTTATTACCTACTTTTGGCTGTTATTAAAAAGGAGATATAAACTATTTTTTTTTTAAGTATCAATTTTTGTTTGCTTTGTCCATATTTTAAACATAATAAAATAGATGGTTTTACTTACGGTGATTCCGTCGGCGAAAGATCGATCTCTGGCTCGGAATAAAATTGTTAATGATCTGGCTGTTTTATAATTATAGCGCTGGCTGACAATTGAAATTATTAGACAATGGAATTATCTACCTAATGGCACATTTTCTTTTCTTCTGGGTCTATATTGACCGTGTTGTCACTTTGCACGAAATCGCAATTTGGCTATACGCTAAATTCTTATATTTTTGCTGCCTTTTAGGGGATACGAAAATGCTACTCCGCCTTAGCGGAGTTGCAAAGCCTGCTTTTTAAACTGCTCCTTATTATGCTGTGCTTGATTTAGACTATGCTTATTAAGAAATGAAATGATGATCGGCCGAGCTCGAAGATCTGCCGATGCTTGATGAGATGTCTTCTGCCCTGACAGGGATATCCCTTGGTGACGGGCCTTTAATCAACGTACAAATCTCCGTCCGGTCTGCCAAATTCTGCCAAAATTTATATTTCCTATTTATATTTCTTTTTTGGCCATTCTTTATGCTATTAATAATTTACCCAAGGATGTTGAAATCTCCGGCGTTTTCTTTCAAGTGTCAGTATGTCTCCAGCCAATTTGTAAAATTTTCACTTCTTTTGCACTTTTGCACTTTTTCACTTTTCCCGCTTTCCAGCCTTTCTCTGGCGCCAACTCTTTCGCTAAGGCTGACTTGCACTTTCTTTTACTTTCTTTCTACCAAGCTCTGCTTCGTTCTAGACCCTTGAAGATATCTGCGTATTTTTCTCCTAATCATACCTGGCCTATAGGTCTATTAGTGCAGCCAACTACTTCACCATTTTTATAATATTTATAGTATACTTTTGAGGATTTTCTAAAATTTTATTTTTTCGCTCCTCTCTTTCGTTGCATACTTTTGGGCTTCTATATATATATTTTTTATTAGAGTCGATGCTACAAATTCCCCCCTGCTAAAATTAGACTAGGGGTCCAAAGGATCACTAGGCTGATCCAACCTAAATCGACTCTCATTGGCGTATGTCTTTTGCGTGATACGTGCCCAATGGTCGACCCTGCAAATCTTCCAGTTCATAACACGAGTTTCCAACCTTTTTACGCACACGGTATTGAGGTATTAGTCCCAGTCTTTTTGGTCTGGTCGTACGTATGACTTAATCCCAGAGAGAATCGATCTATTTACACGCTCCGCCGCATTTGCTTGTGGTGAATAATAGGCGGTGAGCGTGTGTGATATTTCGTGACGACTCAATAAGTTTTGAAAGGCTGCTGACTTGAACTGGGAACCGTTGTCAGAAACAATGGATTCCGATATCCCAAATGTCCTGAAAAGATCATCTTCAAGGTATTTGATTACAATTTCGACCGTAATCTTTTTTACTGGCTTAAGGAATATGTATTTCGAAAAATGATCTAAAACTGTAAATATCCCAATATTTCCGCTCCTAGATCTAGGATAAGGACCTAAAAAATCAATGTATAGTTTTTCTGACACCGACGCTTTTCCCATTGGGGGTCTTAGCACCTGATTCGGGGCTTTTGTTTGCTTACAAACTTCACAGGCATTTACGTAAGCTTTGACATCTGGCACTAACCCTGGCCAAAAATAAAACTGTCGTATTCTTTGTATAGTTTTATGTATTCCATTATGAGAAGAAAGAGGATTGTCATGTGCTTTATATAAAACATCTTTTACTAATTCTTTCGGTACCCATAACTTCCACACATGTTCATCGTGAACTAGATGTCCTGTACTATGCTCCGCTCGCCGGTAAACATATCCTGCCTCTGTTTTTAAATCAGGAAATTTACTCTGGTTCGCCTCGATACGTTCTATAAGCTCGCGATACTCCTTCGTTTTAAAATATTCTGAATCTAAATCGATTTTGACCTCGGGTCGCTTTTCTATTGATGCAATCTCCCTGTCATTAACCCTCGACAAAACGTCTGGTACCACATTCAAGGAACCTTTTCTATGTTCGATTTTGAACCGGAATCTTTGTAATGATAGGGCCCATCGTGCTAACCTCGAACTTAAGTCGTTATTCGACATTAACCACTTTAAAGAAGCATGGTCCGTCACTATTGTAAATTCGTGACCTTCCACATAGGCTCAGAAACTTTTTAGACATACTATTGCCGCCAAACATTCTTGCTCTGTAACTGTGTAGTTTTGCTGTGCTTTGTTCAGTTTTTTTTTGAAACAAAAGCAATCGGACATTCATCCTCTTCTGCAGACAGCTGAACTAGAACTCCGCCTACTCCTGTTTTGCTGGCGTCGCAGTGTATAAAAAATGGCTTGGTAAAATCTGGACTGTGTAAGACGGGTGATTCTGAAAGCTTAAGTTTTAAAATTTCAAAAGCCTGCAATGCTTCTTCACCTAAATGGAACTTCCGCTTAGTGGTCATGGCGTCTGTCAACGCCGAAGAGAGGGATGTATAATTTGGAACAAATTTCCGGTACCATCCGCAAAGTCCCATAAAACTTCTTAGACTTTTAAGATTATTTGGAACGGGAAACTGCTTAATAGCCGCTATTTCCTCTGGATCAGTTCTTATCCCACCATCGCCTATAATGTGGCCTAAGTAACGCACGCGTTGCATACAGAAGTGACTTTTGTTTACGTTGATTGTCAAACCAGCCCGCTTAATTTGTAAAGCTATCTCTCGAAGCACTTCTAAATGTGACTCAAAACAGGGTGAGATAATTAGAAGATCGTCAAGGATACAAATACCTCGTTTCGCAGATGTGGGGGCACCACCTTGTCCATTAATTGAGACATGGTACTGGCCGCATTACACAATCCAAACGGCATGACCTTAAATTGATAAAGTGGCCTACCAGGTACTGTAAAAGCTGTTTTTTCTCTAGACTTTTCTTCCAATGGCACTTGCCAATATGCATCTTTTAGATCTAAGCTTGTTATAAAATTTGCTTTGGGAAGTCTGCTTAGAATTCCACTTATTTGAGGCAAAGGGTATGCCGACTTCTCCGTAAAGCTGTTGACTTTCCTGCAATCTAAACAGATTCTTATTTTTCCAGGCTTTCTTACTATAACAATCGGAGAAGACCATCCACTGTTTGATTCTTTTATCACTCCTAACTGTAGCATTCTATCTATTTCAGCATACATTTCCTTTTCAACGGCTGGTGAAACTGGAAAATGTTGTTTTACTGGTTTTGCATCTCTTACGTCGATTGAGTGTTCTATAAGGTGCGTCTTTCCTAGCCCTTCTTTAGCAAATGACGGAAATGCTTTTACCACGTTTTGCGAAGCTGATAGTTCATGCTGATCAGCACTGTTATCATTATATGATAACTCTATTTCAGCGACCTGCAAATTGGAGGGTATTAGGTGATATAACTTCCAAAAATCTATTCCAAGATATAAATCTTGTTGCAGTAATGGGACTATAAATATTTCGATGGGTTTTTTCTCACCTCCGTATTCTACTTCTACCTTCATAGAGCCCACGATTGTTTGTGTGGCTCCATCTGCAGTACTGACCTGACACTTTAATTGTTTGAAAGTTATGCCTTCCCCTAATATTTGGATAGCTAGCTTGCCACCTTCACAACTTATGGCTGCACCTGAATCCAACAAACCATATACTGTGCGATTTAACAACGTAACTGGTATAAATGGGCGAGGATCTGTTGAACTTTTCGAAACTGCACATAACTGTTTTAATCCTATTTTACACCTCTTTACTTTTTCCCAAAACGACCTGATTCTATTGGAACTACGAGATTTAAATCTCTCCAACAAAGGAATTATTTCATTAGTTTGTAAATCTGTTGCTAATGTTGACATATCCGGTATTATTTTTGTTGTTAGTTTATCATTGTCTATTGGTCTGTGTTCATCGATTGATTTTTCAGCACAGCCGATGTCTTCGGTTTGTGTATAAACTTCGACGTGCTGACTTGTACGTTTTTTTTAACAGCGATTACAATTGGGCTTATAAGTATTGGCCGCGCCACAGCCATAACAAAAGATTTTCCTATCTGACAGACAGTCTTGGTATCTGTGCCCTGTTTTTCTACAGTTCCAGTATACTAACGCTACAGCTTCTATCTCTACATCTGTTAATGCCTCTTCGGGTTCAGACTGCTCATCAGTTTCTGCCAACAACTCTGCTACAGTTTTTTTGACAGGATTACTTTTTGTGAAACCTTGCATGTTTTTGACGTCTTCCATGAATGCTTCTTTACGCCTACAAATTTCTCGAAGCTCAGAGACAGTCCCTATTTCCAGATTTAAAATTTCGTGGCGGATTTCTGGTCGTAAATTGTTTCTGAGTACCTTGACGAGTTTTCTGTTTGGCCATGGTTATTCTAGCTGGTCTAACAGGCTCGAAATTCCTTCGTAAAACCCATCAAAAGGCTCATTGACCTTCTGCTTTCTGTTTCGGATCAACTCCTCTAAGCCGCTATCGTCTCGTTCTTGCCTAAATTGTAGTCGCAGTGCATCACAGAGCCTATCCCATCGTACGTGCTTCACCACTTTGTGATGTCGCCAATAATACTCAGTTGCCTTCCCTTCAAATAAAACACTGATATTAGAGCAAAGCACTTCGAAATTTCCACCTAACGTTTGATGAGTAAGGGCCTCAACTCTATAAATGAAGTTGTCAACTGACACTCCAACTCCTGAAAACTTGACTTTCCAGGCGTTAAGTATATTTACAACTTTATCTGGCCTTTGACAGATCTGAGGCAGCACTTCTCACTGAGTACTGTGGAGTTCCTCTTGATGTACCCTTATTGTATTGGTTTTCTTCTGGTAGATCGGCTCTTTCCTGAGGAAAAACCCCCCTACTAGAAACCGCTTGTGCTTGAGGTATCATTAACCGCTGCATACAATCTACCACCGTATTTTGGATTAACTCGGCCATTTTCTCTGACATTTTCTCTCTCGTTGCTACTGCACCTTTCTCATTCGCCGTTCTGCTTTGCGATCGTGTGTTGTGTGCCACTGTTTTCTTGCCTGACCCACTCGTAGTTGGCCGGCATGTAATATTACAAACTGGACACGCGTCACTTGTTTTGAAATGTGTTGTTAAACAATCTCGATGAAATTCATGGCCGCAATTGGTTCTATAACTTTCTATCGAAATCACCCTTTCCTTGCATAAGGCACATGTGACTGCTGTATCTGCAGCTTCGGGAGAACGATCTAAGCCCATCTTTTCTGATCGAGACCCCAATAAATTCCAAAATAAATACTCTAAGTAATATAAACTAACTAAACTATAATACTAGAACTCTAAAAAAAATTAAATCGAACAAAACGAATATAAGGATATAAAAAAATATAATAATTCTCATAAGGTAGTTGAACTCTCCGCATAACTTCCCGCTGTTAAGGGATTGCGTAATTTTGGCTTTGCCACTCTAGTTATAGAAATAAAAGGATGTAGAACTTTAAAATTTATTTCTTTAATTTTATTAAGTTCATGTTATGTAATTTGTTTCGTATCACTCTTTATGGATCAGGTTTTCTAATTAATAGATAACTCTGATTTTCCTATAAGTCACAAGTTCAATTAGTTGCAATAATTCCAGTATTTTGACACTTCCTCTTGGTTAGTGCTTAATTCTGAAACTTTGCTACTATATTCCAAAGAATCTTTTATCAAAATACTGTTGTTAGAAAGATAGTCTAATGTTGTTTGTATTTGATCTATGGCCAGGTGATTAGCCTAAGCTAAAGTCATCCTGTTTTCTCATATGATCATTTACTCACTTCATTGTCCCTAAGCTATCAATTTGACAAGTTCCTAAACCGTGGTAGGAAGAAAAATATTTTCCACGCTAACTATTTCCAGGCGGGTAAACCAAATTTGTCATTGATCAAGACTGTGAAAAAAAGATGAAAATTATAGAAGATAGATTGATCAAATCTGCTTGTGAGTCACATTAAATTGACATTAATTTAATGCAGCCATGACGTTGGGCGCCACTTATTTTTATTATTATTATTTATTATAAATGTAGCGTGCAACCAAAATTTGGGATCGGTTGAAATGTTGCGTGAAGCTATGCACGTTATTATTTTTCTAGCTCGTCGGCTTTGGGGGTGGAGGTCTTGTTCTCACAACATAGAACTACTAACAATAATAACAAAAATAAAGAAAGAACGTGCTGCGACAAAATGAACTAGAAATTACAAAACCGGAAGAGAAAACAGATATGCATGACCAAAACGGAAAGATAGGATATGATAGGAGCCTAGAATGGTATGCCGGCGAACTTAGGTGTTGAAGGAGCTCGCGTTTGCCCACCCGACCATGATCACCTCCATTGAACTTTTAGTTCAGGTGACCCCTTTTCCCCTTACAACAGCGGGAGCGTTAGCATTGAGTTCAAAAATTTAAAATTTCTAAAACATTATAAATTTAATTAACTTTTCTAAAGGTAGTCGAATAATCTAACGTTTAAAGACAATTTATTTGTTTATTAAAATCTGCTGTTTGTTCACTTGTTGTATGTTTCTTTTGCCATAGTTTTAGAGGCGTTGTTAAAAATTGCAATTCATTAACAAAAAAAAACTCTCAAATTTTATTACCTACTTTTGGCTGTTATTAAAAAGGAGATATAAACTATTTCTTTTTTAAGTATCAATTTTTGTTTGCTTTGTCCATATTTTAAACATAATAAAATAGATGGTGTTACTTACGGTGATTCCGTCGGCGAAAGATCGATCTCTGGTTCGGCACCTGTTTGTTTAAAGTTCTTTTACAAAATTTAAAACATAGCACTTAGCAACAAAACCTTCAATATAGACATTTTTAAATAACAAACGTTGAGGGGAAAGAGACTAACAACCTAAAGTGAACATAGTTCTTATTAACACATGAATTATTATAATGACTCTAGAGACAAAAACTTAAATTAAAAGAACATAATTATTCCTATTACTATTATTTATATTAATGTTGCTCTCAAAAGTATGTGGTAAAATTCAAGGTGGGCATCATTCAATTATTCCCATTATAAAATTGTTAATAATCTGGCTGTTGTATAATTATAGCGCTGGCTGACAATTGAAATTATTAGACAATGGAATTATCTACCTTACGGCACATTTTCTTTTCTTCTGGGTCTATATTGACCGTGTGGTCACTTAGCGCGAAATCGCAATTTGGCTATACGCTAAATTCTTATATTTTTGCTGCCTTTTAGGGGATACGAAAATGCTATTCCGCCTTAGCGGAGTTGCAAAGCCTGCTTTTTAAACTGCTCCTTATTATGCTGTGCTTCATTTAGACTATGCTTATTAAGAAATGATGATTTCGGCCGAGCTCGAAGATCTGCCGATGTTGGCCATTCTTTATGCTATTAATAATTTACCCAAGGATGTTGAAATCTCCGGCGTTTTCTTTCAAGTGTCAGTATGTCTCCAGCCAATTTGTAAAATGTTCACTTCTTTTGCACTTCTGCACTTTTTCACTTTTCCCGCTTTCCAGCCTTTCTCTGGCGCCAACTCTTTCGCTAAGGCTGACTTGCACTTTCTTTTACTTTCTTTCTACCAAGCTCTGCTTCGTTCTAGACCCTTGAAGATATCTGGGTATTTTTTTCCTAATCATACCTGGCCTATAGGTCTATTAGTGCAGCCAACTACTTCACCATTTTTATAATATTTATAGTATACTTTTGAGGATTTTCTAAAATTTTATTTTTTCCGCTCCTCTCTTTCGTTGCATACTTTTGGGCTTCTATATATATATATTTTATTAGAGTCGATGCTACAAATTCCCCCCTGCTAAAATTAGACTAGGGGTCCAAAGGATCACTAGGCTGATCCAACCTAAATCGACTCTCATTGGCGTATGTCTTTTGCGTGATACGTGCCCAATCATCGACCCTGCAAATCTTCCAGTTCATAACACGAGTTTACAACCTTTTTACGCACACGGTATTGAGGTATTCGTCCCAGTCTTTTTGGTCTGGTCATACGTATGACTTAATCCCAGAGAGAATCGATCTATTTACACGCTCCGCCGCATTTGCTTGTGGTGAATAATAGGCGGTGAGCGTGTGTGATATTTCGTGACGACTCAATAAGTTTTGAAAGGCTGCTGACTTGAACTGGGAACCGTTGTCAGAAACAATGGATTCCGGTATCATCTTCAAGGTATTTGATTACAATTTCGGCCGTAATCTTTTTTACTGGCTTAAGGAATATGTATTTCGAAAAATGATCTAAAACTATAAATATCCCAATATTTCCCCTCCTAGATCTAGGATAAGGACCTAAAAAATCAATGTATAGTTTTTCTGACACCGACGCTTTTCCCATTGGGGGTCTTAGCACCTGATTCGGGGCTTTTGTTTGCTTACAAACTTCACAGGCATTTTCGTAAGCTTTGACATCTGGCACTAACCCTGGCCAAAAATAAAACTGTCGTATTCTTTGTATAGTTTTATGTATTCCACCATGAGAAGAAAAAGGATCGTCATGTGCTTTATATAAAACATCTTCCCATAACTTCCACACATGTTCATCGTGAACTAGATGTCCTGTACTATGCTCCGCTCGCCGGTAAACATATCCTGTCTCTGTTTTTAAATCAGGAAATTTACTCTGGTTCGCCTCGATACGTTCTATAAGCTCGCGATACTCCTTCGTTTTAAAATATTCTGAATCTAAATCGATTTTGACCTCGGGTCGCTTTTCTATTGATGCAATCTCCCTGTCATTAACCCTCGACAAAACGTCTGGTACCACATTCAAGGAACCTTTTCTATGTTCGATTTTGAACCGGAATCTTTGTAATGATAGGGCCCATCGTGCTAACCTCGAACTTAAGTCGTTATTCGACATTAACCACTTTAAAGAAGCATGGTCCGTCACTATTGTAAATTCGTGACCTTCCACATAGGCTCAGAAACTTTTTAGACATACTATTGCCGCTAAACATTCTTGCTCTGTAACTGTGTAGTTTTGCTGTGCTTTGTTCAGTTTTTTTTGAAACAAAAGCAATCGGACATTCACCCTCTTCTGCAGACAGCTGAACTAGAACTCCGCCTACTCCTGTTTTGCTGGCGTCGCAGTGTATAAAAAATGGCTTGGTAAAATCTGGAGTGTGTAAGACGGGTGATTCTGAAAGCTTAAGTTTTAAAATTTCAAAAGCCTGCAATGCTTCTTCACCTAAATGGAACTTCCGCTTAGTGGTCATGGCGTCTGTCAACGCCGAAGAGAGGGATGCATAATTTGGAACAAATTTCCGGTACCATCCGCAAAGTCCCATAAAACTTCTTAGGCTTTTAAGATTATTTGGAACGGGAAACTGCTTAATAGCCGTTATTTTCTCTGGATCAGTTCTTATCCCACCATCGCACGCGTTGCATACAGCAGTGACTTTTTTTTACGTTGATTGTCAAACCAGCCCGCTTAATTTGTAAAGCTATCTCTCGAAGCACTTCTAAATGTGACTCAAAACAGGGTGAGATAATTAGAAGATCGTCTAAGTATACAAATACCTCGTTTCGCAGATGTGGGGGCACCACCTTGTCCATTAATTGAGACATGGTACTGGCCGCATTACACAATCCAAACGGCATGACCTTAAATTGATAAAGTGGCCTACCAGGTACTGTAAAAGCTGTTTTTTCTCTAGACTTTTCTTCCAATGGCACTTGCCAATATGCATCTTTTAGATCTAAGCTTGTTATAAAATTTGCTTTGGGAAGTCTGCTTAGAATTCCACTTATTTGAGGTAAAGGGTATGCCGACTTCTCCGTAAAGCTGTTGACTTTCCTGCAATCTAAACAGATTCTTATTTTTCCAGGCTTTCTTACTATAACAATCGCAGAAGACCAGCATACATTTCCTTTTCAACGGCTGGTGAAACTGGAAAATGTCGTTGTTTTACTGGTTTTGCATCTCTTACGTCGATTGAGTGTTCTATAAGGTGCTTTACAAAAGAACACGTGTTCACAACTTTGAAGCTATTTTTAGCAGGAACCGTTAGATTTCCAGCGAAAACCGGTTTGGACTGGAAAAGGTTTGACATTTAACAGCTAATTTGTTTACTTTTTACCTAAATATTTTGACTTAAATTTTTTGATTTATGGCCTATGGGCGCCACCACTGTGCAGTGTAGCCAACTACTTCACCATTTTTATAATATTTATAATATACTTTTGAGGATTTTCTAAAATTTTATTTTTTCCGCTCCTTTCTTTCGTTGCATACTTTTGGGCTTCTATATATATATATATTTTATTAGAGTCGATGATACAAGATCTTGCAAAAGGCTTCCACAAAATAGAAATGGACCCAGATTCAATAGCCAAGACTGCTTTCTCAACTAAATATGGATACTATGAGTATACACGAATGCCATTTGGGCTTAAAAATGCCCAATGAATTTTCCTGTAGACCACACGCAGATCAAGTTTATTGACAATTTGGAATAACACGCCTACCGCCCCTGCAATGCGCCAATTTTGATTTACATGGCAATTTACTCATTTCTTAACGTTCTGCTTTAGTATATATATAGATAAATACTATATGAACTTATCTTCCAAATTGCATTCCGATCGGAAAATAAACACTGAAGTTATTAGATAAACCATTTCGACCCTTCGACCAGCTAAGAAGTTCTCGATAACGTCAGAACTAAATTACTTGCGTAGGAAAGAAAAGGACAAACGATGCGAGCGCGCAGTGCGAGCTGTTTCTCGACTCTTCTATTCCATGCACATGTCAATTACCGAAAATACATGTGCATAATACTCAACCAATAGGTGGCGTGGTAAGTATTTACATGCATGTGTACATATTCATAATATGCTGACGTGCACATATGATTATTATTTAATAATTGATATTTTAGGGTCAGTAAAAAATACAAAACTATAAAATGCAATTAAATAAATATTAATTTCGATTAATCGATATATTGCAAGTTATCGATATTGGCCAATTCAAAATTTATAAAGAAATACCGATATACGAGTATACTGCTCACACCGATTTTTGCAGTCTTGCGCTATGAAAATTGCGGCGATAAATTATTGACAACGTATCGAAATTGATGCAAGGTGGCAGCGCACTGCAGTGTTATGATTAATTTGTAGCTTGCCATTAGTATTATACAATTAGATACTTTTTATAGCAATTTACGTCCAATGGTATCCCACTGTCGCGTGCCGCTTGACTGTTGCTCTCGATTCATTTATTTTCTTGCAACTTGTGAATTCTTTATTGAGAAGGTCTACAAAACAATTTTTAGTATTTCGTAATTGTGCAAAATTACTATATATTTCTTTTATATAAATTTGGATGGAATGAAAAGTATTATTACATTTAGCTACTTTCTCTTCAATTAATAATTTTCCATCTTTTTGAGATATAGCCTTTGCGTGGTATAAGTTACAATTGTTGTTTACAATAGGGTATTTGTGTTTCGATTAAACGGAATCTTCTTTAGAGTAATTTATAATATTAAAAGCGGCTGAGCCCAGTAATATATGTATATACGAATAATAAAATATTCATGCTAAAACATAAAAGAAATTGTAAACTTAAAAAAAATGGTTTAAACTTTTTATTATCTTTGTGAATAATACGATCTTTTTTATTAATGATTACTTTATTTTTTAAATCCTCCTGTTCTGTTTAGATTATGATACTCTATCATTTTTGTTTGGACTGTTTTTAATCTTTCTAGTAAATGTGAATGATCTGTTTTATTATACAAAATATCATAAGGTTTTTGATGTGTGGACGACTGTATTGATTGATTATATTCTTTAACTGCACGATAAATAATTTCGTTGTAGTCTAATAATTGGTACTCTCGAGCAATTTCTATTATAGTCTTTCTACTTGGCCGTTAATTAAACTGTGTCTGGAGTCTGCGTAATATATTGTTAAACCGGCACGTGTTATTGTAGATTGGAATTGAGCAGAAGAATAACTAGGTTCATTGTCCATCATTATTTATTTGGCAAAAGGGAAAGGTTGGATTAATTCTAAAATTTTAGACTCCATGTTTGATTTGTTTTTTATTTCTTTGATTAATGTCAATTTCTGAGCATAAAAAATGTCAATGTGAAGTTGTTCACCTTTTTTATTTGGAATGGGTGCTTCAGATATCGGCATCTGTTTGGGGTGTCTATTATTTTTGTTATATATTTCGCAATTTCGAATATGTTGTTTAAGTTGTTCGTAAAGCTTGGGCCAATAATAATATTTTAAAATTTGTTTTACGTTTTCATCAAAACCTCTATGGGCGCGAAGATGTGTTTCCTCTATTATGATTTCCTGATCGTTTTTATTTGTAATCTCAGAAATTAACTTTTTGTTATATAAAAAATTGTTACTAAATATATTTTTAAGAGGAGTGTTTACGTCGAAACGCAGCCGCCAAGAAGTAGGCAACGTTGCGGCGTAAACAGTGCGAGAGTCACCAAGGGCTCTCGCGCTCTCTTATCCAGTTTTTTCTTAATGCTAAGTAGTGTAATAATAACATGTAATAACATAAGTTTAGTTTTCAATAAAACAGTGAAGTGAACGGATCACGCGCCCCGTATTGTCTCTTTCTTTATTCGAATTATTTTTTCTCGCGTCGGTTCACAACTCGTCAGTGATCTCCACAGTGATCCCCTCCAAGATCAAGAATTCTTCTGTTGCCGCCGCCAAAAACATTGGTCCTTCGAGCCGGATTATTGTAAAATTACAACCATATAGGACTCACGTCGCTGGATTTTTTCATCTCATCGCACCGCTCGAACCACTACTCCGGCAACAGCACATCGTCAGGAACCCAGATAAGTACTAAACTTTTACTTATTCTATTCGGCAGAGGGCTGTGTGTAATTCCTCCTCTGAGAAAAAAGAAGAAATTTCTTTTTTGCCATAACCTCGCAATTCGCGCTACCGGCATCTCTATACCGGCATATATATACATACATATGTTGCTGCATTTGTAAGTACATACGTACCTATAGACGACTGCCATATTTGAATGTTGTAAATACATACATACAATTGCACACAGTTTCCCCCACATAAATTATATTTATTAACCTCTGCCATGTATGTACCTTCTCCTACATTTTCTGTCTAAGAAAGGTACATACAGAATTGATTTAAATTGTATGTTAGTATATGCAAATACATATACATATGTACACTGACATTACATATTTGCACATATTACATACTTACGTTGCCCATTAAAATACATTGCCAAGGTCCAAACCTCAACCGGCAATTGTATTTCCAATAAATTCAAAAAAAGATAACACATAACTTACTCGTAAATTTCTTTTTATTATCCACTAGAAATTTTCATTTACAATATAAATATAGTTATATCATTTACAAATTTATAAATTCAAAAACCTTTGTTTACATATTTGCCGGCCCTTAGTGATCGCAGTCCGTCTTAGTGATCGCAGTTCGATAACAGTCGACCGACCACCACTTTTTTCCGTTCAGTCAGTGTTAGCGTTCCAGGGCTGCACTAGCTCAAATATTAAAATATTTTTTCGTGGGCAACCGTGACTTTTAAAAGTCACTTACTTTTGAAATATCGTCTCATTGTGCCCTGTGTTGTGATATTACAAAGCGCTGCAACATTGCAAAGGAATTATCGAATATATTTTCCTCCGTCTGAGAATATTCATCCTAATAATAAATAATTATTTATTTATTTCATGCAATATAATTTATTATATCTAAATAAATTATATTGCGTCTTTTCTCAGAGTTTCACGCTGAGTATAATAAGTGTTTCGATAATTATTACTACTCAATAAAATATTTCCATTCTTTTAAATAATATTTATATTATTTTTTTTGCAACTGTTTTTCCAAAAAGTGTTGCCTTGTAATTTAGCAACATATTCCTCACTCAATAGACTCGATAAAGTTCCGATCGATTTACCTCATCCTTTCTGTTGTTTATTATTAAAATAATAATAATCAACTTTTCCGTCCAATTTCGTATTTATCTTTCTGGTTTCTTCATCACCATCAATTGCATCTTTCTCGCCTTTTAAAGGTTCGGTTATGCCAATTGATAGCGGTAAAGACACCAAGAAACACCTTATTGTACAAGCGATTCAGCATAGACGTTCAAGTTCTCTTCCAAGTTCCCATCTTGGCAGAACATCCTCTCCCGCCACACAAAGGAAAGTTTCAACTCCGGCCACATCCAAGGCTAGTCAGGTACCAAAAATTTCGGTGCACGCTCCTCCAATCACTCGCTCAGTTGGTCATCAAATTTCCCAGGCAATAAAAATGGCACTACAAGAGTTCATTAACGCTTCAGATAAGCTCACGCAATTCGAAGCTAGGATTCAAAATTCTCCTACAGTCTCACTTCACACTCACAGAGTGCGTCTTGAGCAGCTTCGCTCCATATGGAGTCTTGTAGAACTCAAATATGAACTCTGTTTCAACGCATTGTCTCAACCAGAGACAAATGCTGAGGACAAAATCGCCATGCAAGCCCTATATGACCACTGCTATTTAGTTTACGAGGAACTTGCCCCTCAGTTAAATGAGAATATAGAGACCGCAAGGGCTCCCTCTCCAGCACCTGCAGTAGCACAAGTAGCCTTCCAGCCAAGAAGCTACACCCTTCGATGCTGAAGTTTTCAGCGGTGACTATTTAAAATGGCCAACTTTCCGAGATCTCTTCTCAGCGGTCTACATTTCCGATCCTGGCTTGAGTCAGATAGAAAAACTTTTCCATCTGAATGCCAAAACAAGTGGCGAAGCGAAGGCAATCGTTTCCAAATCCCCTCTCACGAATGAGGGTTTCTCTTCTGCTTGGAAGAATTTGACGGATAGGTTCGAAAATAAGCGACTGTTAGTAAACAGCCAGCTTAGAATCCTCTTCAACCTTCCGTCAGTTCCTCACGAGTCTGGAGCCGCCATCCAAGTCCTTCAAAGCACCATACAAAGTTGCTTAACGGCTCTAGACCACTCCAAAATCAGCACAGAGAACTGGGATTGCCTTCTAGTTTTCCTATGTTCGTCTAAACTCCCAAGGCTGACGTTGTCACTTTGGGAACAGTCCGTACAGAATAAGGCTGAAATTCCGTTGTGGAAGGAAATGTCCGATTTCCTTTCAGAGCGCTATCGCACATTAGAAGCGATAGAGGACGTACACCCTACAACAAGCGCACAGACAAGTTCCAAAACTGCTCGAAAAGAGCCTCCTACAAGGAAGGTCAACTCTTTTGAGGCAAAGGTTGTAGGCAAACCACAAACTTGCAAACTTTGCTCAAAGGAGAACCATCCTATACGTCTGTGTCCGCGCTTTCTCCAAATGGCTGTTGATGAAAGGTCCAATTTCATCAAACAGCAAAAGTTGTGTATGAACTGCTTCGCAAGAGGACATATCCTCAAAGATTGCACAAATCAACAAAACTGTTTCACGTGCAAGGGTCGCCACAATACACTCCTGCATCGTGGCACCCCTCCTACTGCGCCCTCTTCAGCAGATTCTGCAACAGCTCCCCATAATTCAAATATACAGTCCACTTCTTCTACGACTAATATTCAGAATTACTTCACGGCGAACACACAAGGTGTTCTTCTTGGCACTGCTCTTATAAATGTGTGCCATTTGGGCATGACTTATAAAGCACGTGCACTGATCGATCCTGGATCAGAGGCTACGTTCATTTCCGAACGGATGTTTAACATCATAAAGCCATCCTACCAAGCCGTGCAAGTTAAAGTAGCTGGCTTAAATCAAGCCATCTCAGCCAATCCACAAAAGTTGTGTCATTTCCAGATTGGCTCCCCGATCACTCCCAGGTTACAGCTAGGATCATTTCCAAGGACCTTCTGAAGGACCTGCCAAATCTCCAACTAGCTGATCCGCCCTTCCACCAGAGCTCTCAGATAGACGTGCTCCTAGAAGCAGATATCCTTCCGTCTATCATAAAGAGTGGCTCTGTATCCAAAATTTGTGGAACCCTGCTCGGTCAAGAGACCATATTCGGCTGGATCCTCACAGGACCAGTAGCCAAGTCGAATCCCACGACAGTTTCGTCCTTCACGACGAGGATAAAGATCAGCAATGAACAAAGGCTTGATGTTCTTCTCACCAAGTTTTGTTGTTGTGGAAGATCTACCAGCAAAGCTGGTAAAAGTTTCTGATTCAGCGTGTGAAAACAACTTTCTTCGCACTACTTCCAGAACAAAAGAGGGCAGATATGTCGTTACGCTTACTTTCAGAAATCCTGAAATCCTCGAATTAGGACATTCTAGGTCCATCGCACTCGCTTAGTTTCTCAGGAACGAAGGTCGTTTAAAGAGGAACTTTCCTTTAAAAGAGCAGTACGACTCGATTATTTTTAGGCCATATGGAGCCAGTCTCCCCAAGTAACGACTGTAACAATCTCCCTCATCATGCTGTGTTCAAACCTGAGAGCACCACGACCAAAGTTCGCGTTGTTTTCAACGCCTCCAGTCCGTCCTCCAACGGGAAGTGCTTGAACGATATCCTATATCCAGGACCCGTTTTGCAATCCGATCTGACCATGCAGATCTTGAAATGGCGTTTTTTCCGTTACGTGTTCAATGCTGACATCACAAAGATGTACCGGCAGATACTCGTCCACACGAGTCACACGCCATTTCAACGAATCCTCTTCAGGAATCCAAATGGTGAAGTATGTGATTATAAACTTAACACAATCAGTTTCGGAGTAAACTGCGCTCCATTCTTGGCCATTCGGGTTCTTCGACAGCTCTCCCAGGATGTTAGCAAACATTTTCCTCTCGCCAGCGACATCATATCCAACTACATGTACGTAGACGATGTCCTTGCTGGCGCGCACTCCATAAAGCGCGCCACAGTGTCCATTGAAGAGTTACGCAAAGCTCTTGAGACAGCTGGTTTTCCTTTAAGAAAGTGGACCTCCAACCACAAAGATGTGTTAGCTAACATCCCCAAGGACCATCTATTGAACGCCGATTTCCTCGAACTTGAGGAAGCGAGCTTAGCAAAGACTCTAGGTATACGCTGGCAAGCGCATACGGATGAGTTCCTCTTTGCCCCCTCCGAAGCCGATTTGAAACAGTCCTAACTCCAACAACGCTGGCAGGATTTCCTATCCAGTTATTCATCCCTCCATAACCTTCGGATCCCTAGATGGGTCCATGGTTTCTGCGACGCATCTCAGCACGCCTACGGAGCAGCTATATATATCCGTGTTGAAAATCAACACAAGACTTCAAGCCATCTCCTTGTAGCCAAGACCAGAGTAGCTCCTGTGAAGACCATCTCCTTGCCCCGTTTAGAACTTTGCGGTGCATTACTGCTAGCCGAGTTATCAGCAACACTCCTCCCTCAGCTTCCAGTCAATAGCTACGAAGAGTACTATTGGACTTATTCCACAATTCTGTTAGCCTGGCTTAGTAAGCCTCCATGTAAATGGACGACTTTCGTGGCTAACAGAGTGGCTAAGATAACTCAGCTCACTAGTTCGAGCAAATGGTCTCACGTCAGATCTGAGCAGAACTCTGCCGATCTTGCCAGTAGAGGCGTCTCGTCAGATGACCTCATTGGTTTATTTAAGAAAGTTGCCTCCTTCATCCATTTGTATCTTGGAGAGATTTTCCGAGCTCGACAGAGCACTGCGAGTGATGGCTTATGTATATCGCTTCATTCAGAGGTGTCGCAAGCCTGATCTTACACTCTCTCCAGATATCAGCAGCTCTGAACTCTCCAACGTTCAAGATTTGCTCATCCGGAGCACCCAACGTACTCAGTTCCATAAAGAGTACAACTGTTTGTTGAACAAGGAACAGATTGCAAGGAGTAGCGACATCGCCAATTTGAATCCGTTCATCGACGCCAGCGGAGTCATGAGATCATGCGGTCGTGTGAGAACATCCGCTTCTTTAAGCTCCTCGTCCGTTTTACGCATCAATTAGTGATGCGTCTCATTCGATCACGCTACTGGATTCCAAAGCTCCGTACTTTAGTGAAAGCCACCATTAATTCCTGTCGAGTTTGCATCCTCCATCGAAAGAAGTTGCAAACTCAACTCATGGGTACTCTGCCCTCTGCGAGAGTTTCCTTCTCTCGACCTTTCACCCACACTGGACTCGATTTCGCTGGTCCTTTCGAAATCAAGAATTTCACTGGTCGAACCTGCCTCATAACCAAGGGCTATGTGTGTGTGTTTGTGTGTTTCAGCACAAAGGCCATACATTTAGAAGCAACCTCGGACCTAACAACCGAGAAGTTTCTCGCCGCCTTCGCACGTTTCATCGCGAGACGCGGCTGCCCCCACCACGTTTACTCTGACAACGGAAAGACATTCGTAGGAGCCTCCAAGGTCCTTACTTCAGAGTTTATGAAGGCAGTGAAGGCTGATGTATCCAGAAAATACAGCCATCAAAATCTCGCATGGCACTTCAATCCTCCCAGTGCGCCGCACATGGGTGGCTTATGGGAAGCAGGAGTAAAGAGCTTCAAAACGCTCTTCTACAAGTCCACATCCTCATTAAAGTACACTTTCGAGGAACTATCCACACTCCTTTGCAAGGTCGAAGCGTGCCTTAACTCCAGGCCGATTTCCCCTATGTCTGAGAGCCCCACCAATCTTTTAGTCTTGACTCCAGGCCACTTTCTGATCGGCGGTCCGCTCATGTCCGTCGCAGAGCCTGAAATCCAAGAAGACGCTGTATTCATCATCAACCGATGGCAGCGACTTAAGGCTCTGCATCAACAGTTTTGTTTCCGTTGGAAAGAGGAATACCTCAAAGAGTTGCACAAACGCTCCAAGTGGCAACTCCCAACGCGAAACCTCCAAGTCGGCGACATGGTGGTTGTCAAGGAAGACAACCTACCAGTCAACGAATGGCGTCTGGGCCGCATCCACGTCACCTATCCTGGCGCTGATGACATTGTCCGCGTAGTGGACATCCTCACCACCCGTGGCGTCATCAAAAGGCCAGTGGCAAAATTAGTCCTACTTCCTTTAGAGGACAAGGTCCAGACACGTTTTTTTCAACTTCTCGCGCCTCTTCTTCTTCTAGTGGAACATCAAAAAACCAGTAGAAATATCCAATCTTTACTTCAGATGTGACCGTTTATCACGGATTGGAGGTGGTGTTCTTATAGCTATAAAATCTGATCTTCCTTCCGAACTTGTTCCATTAGACCATGGTTCTTCCCTAGAATTGTTATGAGTTAAAATGACGATGTGTCAAATTTAAATTTATATTACCTGTTCATATATTCCTCCCTCATCTGATATATCTGTCTACCTGGACCATCTTTCATCTATCCAATATGTTGCCTCAAAACTAGTGGTAGAATGCTTGATTTAATTTTCCCTTAGTTCTTCCTGAAGATCCCTATCATCCTACATTGAACCTGGTTCTAACTCTGCCAACTTCTATGCAAACTGCAACTGTTTCCCCTATTATAAAATCACGTTGTTTTCATAGGACCGATTTTCAAAAATTGAATTGTTTAATTTTGGAACATGATTGGTCATTTCTTTATTCATATTCTGATCTTAATATATGCATTTCATTTTTTTATTCATCTAGTAGTTAGTAGTTAGTTAGTAAGGCTGAAAAATTTGAAATCACGGTATTTTAAAAAGTTTAAATTAACTCGTAATCATTCTGATTTTACACGTTATATTGCTGCAAGAGCAAATTTTATTGCTCTGAATGCAAATTGTTACAAAAAGTATTTGCGTCGCTGCCGTCTGCAGTTTGCTCAGAACCCAAAGCAGTTTTATAACTTTGTTAACTTAAAACGTAAAACAAGTATTTTAGATTCCCTCCCTCACTATCATACGAAAATAAGGAAGCAACTGATGATCAGGCAGCCGCCGATTTGTTTGCAGACTTTTTTAATCAACTTATTTAACTGAACCTTAAAGTTCCCCTTTACATCTATACCCTTATAGTATAGAAAATTTTAACACTGTCTTCTGTCCTTCTATCGAAACAAAACCTCTCTACTTAAATCTTAAATCGATAAAACCCGTTTTTTCTCCTGGCCCTGACGGAATTCCAGCATGCGTACTTAGATTTTGTGCTGATTCGATTTTAAAGCCAATTCATAAGCTATCCAATAGTTATTTCCCACCTATTTGGAAAAACTCTTTTTCCATTCCTCTTCACAAAAGTGGTTCTAACCATGATGAGAAGAACTATAGATGTATTTCCAAGTTGTCCGAATTCCTAAGATTTTTGAAAAAAATTTTACGGCTCAGTTAACTTTTATGTTTAAATCTATAATTTCACCAATCTCGGATTTCGGAACAAAATGCAAACTGGTGTGGTCTATACTGACTTCAGTAAAGCATTTGACTCCGTAAATCATAATCTCTTAATTCATAAGTTAAATTTTATTGGTTTTCTTCAAAAGCTCCTTCTGTGGATATCTGATTATTTAACTAACAGGTCTCAACGAGTTCTTTTTAAAGAATGTCTTTCTTAGCCGATCTTAGTTACTTCTGGTGTTCCTCAGGGCAGCCACCTTGGACCATTGCTATTTAACCTTTTTATTAACGATCTTCCTTCAATACTCCTTCACTCTAACATTCTTATGTATGCTGATGATATGTGAAACTCTGTTTGACACACAATGGTCCTTCAAATAGCCTTCTTCAAACAGATCTTGATTTGTTTTTTGAATGGTGCAGCCATAATCTGCTGCATCTTAAAAATGGGTCTTGCGTGTGGTCGCGGCAATACCATATTCACCAAGATAGAATTGAGTCTGTTCAAAAGCAGTTTCTAATCTTTGCCTTGCGCAGTTTTAATTGGGTTACGGGTGTAGACTTACCACCATACTCTAGTAGACTACTTCTAATTAACCTACCTTTTTTTAACTAACCGTCGTATTATGTTAAGCGATATGTTTATTGTTGGAGCTCATAAAATAAGTAGCTAAGTTAGTATGTAAGAGAACACATGGAGTGTCGTAAATTTATGCTCTTAAGCTAAGACAATCGGCAAATGCCGACGGCGAATTCGGGGAGTGCGGTCGGACTGTGGCCCACTCTCGCTTGTTAAAATAGTTTTAGTTTCGTTTGTGCACTGAAGCCAACTACTTACCAATTAAAAATTATTGAAGCCGAACTCTGCGTCCGTTTATACATTTTAGTACCATTTGCTTCGTTTCGATTTCTCTAAAAAGGCTTAGATAATTTTCATTGGCGCCCGAGCAGAGACACGAGGTTTGGCAATTCGGCTTCGCGCGTCGTGTGTGAATAAAATAAAAAAAGTGAACGTTGCTGGACTGAGGTGTGCTCAATTATCAAACCAATTTTCCATTCAATGGTTATACTTAACTATTAGATAATTAAATTTAAATTATTAAAATATGCCTACATACATATTTACATATATCCTGTCATTTAGATTTCTTAATTTCTAACCTATTCCAAACATTACAAACTCATGCCTGAATACTAACAGATATCCCATTGTGATGGCTATGCAAAACCTCAAAAGTCCTAGCACTAATCTTTTCATTATCTAGTATATTTGAAAACGCCCAATCAATATGTGTATCCATATTGGTAGTGGACGTTTTCAAATCTAACAAACTCCTTAATCCTTTGCTAATCAAAAAATTATAAATACTCTTACACCGGTTAAAGGTTTTGAGGCACAAATTAAAATCTCCTAAAACTAGCAAGCTATCCCCTAAATCACCTAAACGAGAAAATTGATGAATTATCTCCTCAAATTCTATTTTAAATGTGGACAGAGGAAAGTCTGGACTTTTATATAATATAAGAAAACTTATGGCATCAAACCTAAATATGCCGAACTCAAAAACTACTGAGCCAAAAGTTTTTCTACTGCTAAAGGTATGGGAAACTCTATCTACTAGCTCGTTCTTTACATAAATTATGATGCCTGTTAAAGGCCTAATTGATTCAAGTTGAACCACAATAGTATTTCTACAGTTTCATTGCTTATGGAAGTTTCCACGAAACATAATATTGATGACTGAAGCATCAGCTTGTCCGATCGAATATCTTCAAGATGGGAATTCAAGCTCTGAGTATTATGGAAGAAAATGTTAAGGGCAGAACTGTTAATTAAATAATCGTAATGAGTACACAGTAGTTTTTCAGTCCGCAATTTCTTCAATTGGGCTTTCACTTTATCATTATTTTGGGGAGACTTAGGAGGAACAAAATTCCCAATAATGAATAATCCTAAAGCAGTAGTTGCTCTACTGCAAGCTACGTATAATGCAGCACGCTGCATTCTGGAATTAGCATGGACTACCACTTTGCCATACGTAGCTCCCTGACTCTTATGAATTGTGATGCCTTCAGCAGGCACAATTGGAAACTGCCTACGGTCAATGTTAATTTGTGCGTTATTTGAATATTGAAAACTGCGAACAATTTTCTGAATAGGAGTCCATGAAGGATCTGTACGATGTGTACACTTCGAACGCGCAGATTCTCCTACAGTTTCCTCTGTAAATTTCATCCATAAGATGTTGGGAGTGTTGGATGTATTGAAATCTATTTGCATCAACACACCTGATGCCCCGTTTACTAATCCATCCCCTGTGTCTACATTGACCGTCATCATGTACTTGGCAGTATTTTTAGGAGAAGAGACGTACAGAGTCCCTGTGTAGCGGAAGTTTTAAAACCCTTCACTTCTTCTAATATTCTTTGTTTCCTAGCTGGTTCCAAATGGCCCGCCTTAATAAAATCTTCAGCGGTAGAGGAAAAATTGCTCAGTAGCAATTGAGTTAAGTTTCGTTACATTAAATAAATCAACCTCATTATTATTACTAAACAGATGAATTGCATCATCGGGCACTGCCGATGGTTCGCATATTCTAGATTGAAAAGGACAATATCATCGGCTGTCATACAACCAGATGCCATATTATTTAAGGCAGAAGCGAAAAGCTGATCGTCACGTTGACGCATTATCTCTGTGAGCTCAAAATACAAAAAAAGGTCCCAGAGATACGTACCAAATATTTCATGGTAAGGGTCAGTGGTATTTGGATCGAAAATCCAACTACCTCCTACGGGCTGTAACTGTCTAAGATCACCGAATACGATGATAGAAACACCACCAAAAGGAGAAGTATTTTTGAAAATTTGCTTCAAAGGAGAATCTAAATAAGAAAAACATTAGAGAGCTAACCATTGATATTTCATCAATAATAATTAATTTAAGATCGATTAACCTTGAATGAAGGATATTAACTAAATCATGGCTTAAGGCCCTTAGAGGTGCTGAGCGAGATTGATTAACAGGAAGTGAAAACATGGAATGCAGTGTCGAACCACTAATTCCGAATGCTGCTTTTCCTGTTGGTGCACATAAGAGGATTGTTAATAATAAAGTGGATTTCTTTATTTTAGTTTTAATGTTTATTTATTTAATTTAGTTTGTGCTTCGTGCACTTCTATTCCGTTTGACATATTTTGAGCAAGAGAAGTAATTATGTTAATTTAACATTACGTTAAGTATTTGATAACAGCCGATTTAATCTTATGCTAATTAACATTACATATCGAGGCATACACATTTATTCCAACACGCCTCTTAAATTTGTTGTCTTCGTTCTATCTTACATTACTTTAACTTTACAGCATTTCTATTTCTTATAAATTTTTGTTTGTCTAACGCTTTGGTTAACATGTCTGCTATATTAAGTCTAGATTCAATCTTTACAATGTCTATAATACCTTTTTCATAATTTTCGTTTACATAGTGATACTGCACTTCAATGTGCTTCGAATTTTTGTAAAATTACCAAATTTAGCAATCGCTACTGCGCCTGAATTATCTTCATAAATCTTTATCGCTTTTTCGTTATTAATATTAAATATTTCACATAGCATGTTTTTGACAAATAATATTTCTGTTACTGCTTCCGACAGGGCAATGTACTCTGCAAACGTTGAGCATTTTGTTACAGTGTGTTGTTTGTGAGTTTTCCAATATATTATATTTCCATACATTCTTATTATAAATCCCGTTGTGGATTTTCTATCAACATTATCTCCTGCATAATCTGAGTCTACCATACAATCTAGTATTTCATTATTTTTATTCTCTTCAAAAGTTAAATTCAAATCTCTTGTCTTATATAAATATTTTAATACTCTTAACGCGTATTTATAGTGTGTTGAATTATAACAACTTTGATATCTGCTTAGATAATTTACGGAATATGATATATCTGGTCTTGTACCTGCGCTTATATATAATAATTCACCTATCAAGTTTCTGTATTTAATTTTTTCATCACATTCAGTTGCTTGATCTAATTTTAAGTTTGTTTCCATTGGAGTTTCGTACAGTTTAGCATTTTCGAGATCATACTTCATTGCTAGTGATTCAATATATCTTTTTTGATTTAACGTCATTTTCTTACTTTCAGTACTATAATTAATTTCTATTCCAATATAACTGCCGATTTTTCCTAAATCTTTCATTGTAAATTTGTTCATTAAACTGTCTTTTATTTCTGTTATTTTTGTTTTGTTCTTACTGCATATCAGGATGTCATCTACGAATACTAAGATATATACTTCATCTTTATCCGCTCTTTTTACATATAAACAATAATCGTAATTGCTTCTCTTAAAATTTAATTTGTCGAGATATTTATGTAAACATTCGTACCATGCTCTTGGGCTTTCTCTCAATCCATATAATGCCTTAATCAATTTATAAACTTTGTTTTCTCCTGTTTCGTAACCCTTCGGTTCATTTACATAAACTTCTGATTTTACATAGCCATTTAAAAAAGCTGTTTCGACATCCATCTGATTTATAAACAGACCATTTTTACAACAATATGATAGTAATACTTTTAATGTTTGTATTTTTCCTACTGGTGAATATACGTTTTCTAGTCGTTCTCTTTGTTGGAAACCTCTTACTACTAGTCTAGCTTTGTAAGTCCCATCACTTTTCTTTTTGTACACCCATTTAACATCTATAATCTTTTTGTTTATCGGTTTTTTTACAATTTGCCACGTATTATTTTTATTTAAGCATTGCATTTCTGTGTTCATTGCTTTGAGCCATTCTATTTTTTCATTGCTATTCATCGCCTCTTCATAAGTGTTTGGTACAATTGCATTTACATAATTGATATAAATAAAATGAGTTACTGGGTTACCGTATAGATTTACTGGGCGTTTCTTTCTATTTGATGTTCTCTGCACTGCTAAATGTTCTTTGTTCTCCTCACTCTCGCTTTCATCGCTAGTTTTTGAATTAACTTCGTCCATGTCATTTAGTTCGTGTGTCTTAGCGTTATCTTCATAATCTTCTTCATTTTCATTTATTTGACTTTCATTATCATTCTGTTTGTTTTTCTCTAGGCAAATTAATTTTGTTTTCTCTTCTACAACTTGAACATGTCTTGCGTTTATTACTCTATTGTTTAGTAAAACTCTATATCCGTTTGTATTATATCCGACTAAAACTCCTAATTCCGATTTGTTATCCCATTTGCTCTTTCTGCGTACTTCCGGAACTCTAACAAAAACTCTACTTCCGTATATTTTTAAATTTTCTACATTTGGTTTTATGCCGAAAAATATTTCGTATGGGCTTTTATTAACTGCAGTGTTTGCGATTGTTCGATTTTTTAAATAAGCTACTGTGTTCATAACTTCTGGCCAATATCGCCTATGAATGTTTGCCTCTCTCATCAAGCACCTACCAATATCCATTGCCGATCTATTGTATCTTTCTGCTACGCCGTTTAATTCATGTACATACGGTGGACATGTAGTTAACTGAATTCCCTTATATTTTACAAAGTTTGATATTTCTCTATTCATATATTCTTTACCGTTATCGCATTGTATTTGTTTTACTTTCTTACTGAACTGATTCTCAACATAATTTACATATTCTTTTAAGCAGCTCGCAGTTTCAGATTTATTTCTAATACAATAAATTCTCCCGCATTTACTAAAGTCGTCAACAAATGTCAAAAAATATTTTTCCCCACAATAACCTGTTGTGCTGTGTGGTCCGTTTAAGTCTGTATGTATTAACTCTAATGTTTCTTTAGTTTTCTTTCTATTGTTCTCGAATGGTTCGTTTGACATTTTACTTTGTATACAATTCGCGCATTTCATTTCGGTATTCTCGATTTTATCAGGCAGACCATCTAGCATTTTACTCTTAATAATTCTATTCAAATATTGAAAATTTACGTGGCCTAGTGCCCTGTGCCATTTTTCCTTTTCAGTTAATTTTGTTACATTTGTGTATATTTCATTTGTTTTAATTTTTTAGCATGAAGCTTTTTACGTTATATAAACTATCAATTTTATTTGCAACTGTCAACAATTCTCTTTTTTCGTTGTAGATTTTTGTATCATTATTTCTGGCTACGACTGTACATTTATTTTCAGTTATCTTTGATATGCTCAGCAAATTTTGTTTTATGCCTTTTACAAAGTATACGTTTTTAATATTGATCAAATTTTCATTGTTGTATGTTCTAAAATATGTTTCTACATTTCCAATCTTTGTCGCTTGCAATTGTTTGCCATCGGCTACTTTAACATCAATCGGATTTTTTAAATTTACAAAGTTCTTAAAAAGTCTACAATCGTTTATGATGTGATCAGTGCATCCACTATCTAATAACCAGTTTACTGTAGTTTCGTTACTACTTTCGCTGTTATTACATTTTATTATTTTTTCGTTTCTTATCATTCTAATTGTCCATGACTGTACGCCGTCGCTGTTATCTTGTTGTCTTCCTTGGTTCCCGTCTCCTGAGTAATGTCCACGTCCAATTCCACGTCCTCGACCACTTCCATGACGTTGACCTCTGCCTCGACCGCCTCTTTGATTCGTATTCTGATATCGCCGCCTGTTGTCTTGTTGTTGTTGTCTGTTTTCGCCTCTCGCATTTTGCTCAGCATGCCAGCAGTCCCTCTGGATATGACCTGTTTTGCCACACACATAGCATTCTTTTTTAGTTTTGGTGTTAAATGTGCTTACGTTATTTTGTCTGTCCCCTGGACCTCTGTTATAGCTTTTTTCTTTCACTTTTGATTTTACGTACTCTACCGTTCGTTGAGCTTCCGGAATCACGTCTAAGAAGTCTCCAATGTAACTGTAGCTTGTTGGTAGCGCTTTTAACAGATACCGCATTTTTTCGTTTTCGTCTATGGTGCCTCCAGCGTATTTAAATTTATTCACTGCTTTCTCGAATTCAATAAAAAATTCTTCCACTGTTTCATAGTCTTTTAGTTTGATTTCGTCGATTTTTCCTCTGCACAGTATTTGCAGGGCTGTTGATTTTACCGAATACATTTCGTTTAGCTTGTTCATAATTTGTAATGTCGTTTGGCACTCACTAACATATTCTAACTGTTTGTCTGATATTGTACTGATTAAAATTGTTTTTGCTTTCAAGTCTGTTTTCATCCATGTTGTTACATTATCTTCCGTTGTTCTTGTTCGCACTGCTGGTTCTTTGCACTCTTTGTATTCTAGTATTGTCATTAATCTGAACTTCCAGCTTCCAAAATTTACCCCATCGAATATGGGCATAACAATGTCTTCAATTTTTGCGTTTGCACTCATTTTTCCCGCTTCACTATTAATCTGTTTGTACACTTCTTTTATGTCTCTTTCTGTTTCGTTCATTTTTTGCTCATTTTTATATAGGGTCACACTTTTCTACTTCCATGTAATTTTCTCAAAGCGTGCACGTGGATTTTGAATTTTAATCTGCTGCCATCAAATCCATTTAATTTATGTTTTTAATGTTTTTCCGTTTATTTGTTTAATATTTGCCAATAGTCTTGTTTGCGTATTCGTATTTTTTAATAGTTCGCACTTTTAATATTGTTTTTCTCTTTTCTATGTCTTATACACTTTTTCTATTTGTCGCTTCACTTTTCTTCACTTGAACAGCATTTATTTTTCTCAAACGTGGATTTAGTTAGTGACCTTGGATTAATTTTTATCAACCTTGCTCTGCTACCATGTTAATAATAAAGTGGATTTCTTTATTTTAGTTTTAATGTTTATTTATTTAATTTAGTTTGTGCTTCGTGCACTTCTATTCCGTTTGACATATTTTGAGCAAGAGAAGTAATTATGTTAATTTAACATTACGTTAAGTATTTGATAACAGCCGATTTAATCTTATGCTAATTAACATTACATATCGAGGCATACACATTTATTCCAACAAGGATTTTAACAGATGTCGGATCAGCTCCTGGTATACTGTTATACATTACGGATAATAACTGAAAAATTGCTGATATAAGTCGACTCTTTCCGACTCCGGCGCCGACTCCAACAAATTCATAAAAGACTGTATTGATTTTGGCATTATGCAAAGCATGTGTAAAATATAGCTTCTGCTTTAAATTAAGAGATCTAACTATATTAGCTAAGCTTTCCTGAGAAACTAAGGCTGGAAGCTTGATAAAACGGACATTACTATCTTCATCATTCATATCAATATTTCCATCCACATTTAAAACATTTAGATGTGGATCTATTTCAGGCAATCCTAAAACTGTGAAGCCATCATCTACCACGTCCTGTTCTCCTACTTGATTATTCTCATTTTCTGCTTCCTATGTTAAGTGGCTCAGAGCATCTTCTAGTTCCCTATCATCTAGTAAATTATATTTTCTGCGATTGTTCTCTACTAACTCCGAATTTTCCCTACAGAACAATTCACAGTCATGTGTGACTAAATCCAAATGCTCATCTCGCCATGGGGCGTAAAGCATTTTTAGCTCTCTGAAATAGTCACTTGTTTCTGTATTGACATTAAATCTCCTATACCTAATTATGCACGTCCTCTTTCTAATGAAGCCACTATTATCGCGAAGAGCGTAAACTATTGATTCAGAAGCCCTAGGCACATCATCGTCAAAGTCATCTGCATTTTCTTGGCGAGCTCCTCGTTCTGATTTGCAGTAGCTATAAAAAGCGGATATCTCAGTGCCAAATATAAATTTGTTACCTAAATGTTGTAACTTTTGCTTAATAGTTACATTGTTATTGTCTTTAATCTCATTGATTGCCTCACGCATCAACATTGAGATACCTCTCTGAGACTTGTTAATATAATTAACGACGTAGCTGCAGCAAGCATAGGGGTCTAAAATAAACTGAATATCCATATTTGCTCGCTGCAACAAAAGGAGGTGCTTGTTATAAGCGTTAAGCTTGATTGCTGCAAAAGATCGCTTCAAAAAAACTTTTGGTTTCTTTATACTTGATCTTACAGCATTAATGTAGCCCTCATAACTAAGGTTAAGTTGATCGTGGGACAAAAAGTTGTTAAAATCGTTAAAATTTTCTACGCTTTCACGATCAAATGGGAAGTCGAGCAGACTTTGAATTTTTTCGAAATTCCTACGATGCTCGGCCAAATTTGGAGCATTTTCTTCTAAAGGGAGAAGAATTTCTGTTTGAGGCATGGGAGGGTATGGGATACCAAATCTACAAATTTGTTTTGACCTAATTTCTCGCCTGCAAGAGTGCCCGTGACTATGGAGTTGATACTCCAAATATGGAGCAACGTCCGGGCAACTAGAATCAGCAGTAATAAACTGATCAATAAAGGACTTCACAGGCATAAATGTGGACTCATTCTTTAGGTCGAGCTTTGGGGCGTCTTTCAGCCAGAAGGCAAATCGGCGATGAAGGCAACTTCAAGCCAATATGCCAACAAGGTCGAGGAGCTGCTGCTCACCAAAAGGCAGCGGTCTGAAGACCAAGACAAGGCGGATGTGCCCGCAAGCAAGCGGCCGCGCCAAAAGGTGGAGAAAGCCCCCAGGAAGCCACTGCCGAAAAGGGAGACTGCTAGCGATGTGGCGCGACGGCACCTAGTCGTCGCGCTCATCGACCGCAGTAACCCCAACGGCAAAGTGACACCCGAGAAGTGGAAGATGGTAGAGCTGAGGCTGTTGGACGCCCTATTCAAAAGAATGGAGGAGCGAGAGTCTCAGCCTACCACCTTTGACGGAGCGGGGTGGCTCAACGGGGTAAAGATACTGAGCTGCAAGGATGACCTCACCCTGAAGTGGGTCACCGAGACTGTATCCAAGATGGACGCTCCCTGGGAAGGTGCTAAGCTGGAGGTAGTTGACAGAACCTGTATTCCGTCAGTACCAAAAGCGAAGGTACTCTTCCCAAGGGTCGTACCTAAGGAACAGGCGCTCAAACTGCTCCGATGGCAGAATCCGGACGTGCCTACCGCTGACTGGACGGTACTACACGTTGGCAAGCCGGAAGGCAACGGCCAACAGATGGTCCTCCAGATCAATAAGGAGGCCGAGGATCTGTTGTACCCAAGGTTCGGGAAGATGGCGTGGGGAGTAGGCAATGTATACCTACGACTCAAGAAGCGCCACCCGAACGATGCCAACGCCAACACGCTGGAGGCCGGCGAGGTGGAAAAGGACCTTGAAGCCTTGACCGACGCGGCCAACAGCATCGATATCGATGATGAAACGGAGGAGGATGGTGACCTGACTATCATAGCCAACCCATCTAAGCAGAAGGAATCTGAAAATAGCCATGAAGCTACAGATCCTTCAGTTAAACCTCCATAAGAGCAAGTTGGCGTCGGCGGAGCTCCTTCTAACCCTGGAGGAGGAGTCCGTCGACGTGGCCCTAGTCCAGGAGCCCTGGATCGCGTCGGGCAACAAGATCGCTGGGCTAGGGTCTAGCAACTATTCCATCTTCTACCCGACCACCGTAAGTAGAGCTAGAACTGCAATTCTTGTAAGAAAAGGCATCTACGCTTATCTTATGTCCAATTACAGCACTGACGACATCACGGTGATAGCGCTAGAGGGTTGCAGGGACGAACCACTCCTAATGGCGTCCTGCTATCTAGCGCAAGACAGGGAATCACCGACGGAGGAGACGGAGCGTCTGATACAGGAGGTGAGCCAGAAGAGGCAACCCCTGGTGATAGGCGCCGACGCCAACGCCCATCACACCCTTTGGGGCTGCAAGGACGCAAACAATAGGGGTGAGTCGCTTCTAGACTTTATTCTTAAATATAATCTTAAGATCGCGAACAGGGGGAGGAACCCACCTACGTGGGTCCCACCTCATCAAGCGTTATAGATTTAACACTCGCGTCTGGAACAAATACCGAAGTCACTGAGTGGAGGGTTCTCAGCAAACCCTCCTTCTCTGATCACAGGTATATCCAGTTCAAAGTTCAACTCGAGTGCAAAGTGACAAAAAGTCTTTACAAGAATCCCCGGAATACCAACTGGGATATGTATAAGACCAAAGTGACAAGGACACTCCCAGCACCATCACCGATTATATCAACTGCAGACACTGAGAAGTCCGTGAAGACTCTCTGTCACCACCTAACCTCGGCCTTCAACGCAGCGTGCAAAACCTCAAGTGTAAGAAGGAAGCACAGGCCACCCTGGTGGAACCCAGAATTGAAGGCACAACGCACAGACCTACAAGAAATCTTCAAACTGGCCAAACAAGCGGATGAAGATCTTGTATGGGAAGAATACAGAATAAGGCTCCGCGACTTTAAGAAAAAGGTCCAGACAGCCAAAAGGAACTCCTGGAGATCCTTCTGCTCCGGCATAGAGAAGGTCACAGAAACCGCTAGGCTTAGGAAGCTTCTGTCGAGCCAACCGGCAATCCAGAGCCAACTAAGAACCAGCGATGGCCAATGGACGAGTAGCAGCAGGGAAGCGACTAATGCCCTTCTAAGCGAGCACTTCCCCGGATGCACAGATGTACTCGATCCGCAACAACAAATGCACACGAACCCAGTGTCCGACGTACCTGGGAACATAATCACACCACATAAAATCCAGTGGGCCATAGACTCGTTTGAAAGTTATAAATCCCCTGGCTTGGATGGCATAATACCAGCCATGCTACAGAAGACCAAAGAAAAGGTCACTCCATGGCTGGAATCGATATTCAAAGCATGTCTGAGGCAGGGATATGTACCGGTACCCTGGAGGACAGCACGTATTGTGTTCCTGCCAAAAGCAGGAAAATGCAGTCACATGCAGCCGAAAGATTACAGACCGATAAGTCTCACCTCCTTCCTGCTAAAAACCTTCGAGAAACTTCTGGATCTACACATAAGAGGAGGCATGGACCGACTCGTAGAATCCAACCAACACGCATACACAAAAGGGTGGAAACGGCGCTACACTCCCTAGTAGCCACCATCGAAAAAGCCCTACACCACAAGGAATTTGCCTTAGGAGCGTTCCTGGATATCTCAGGTGCATTCAACAATGTATCTACGGAAGCGATCATGCGGAGCTTGAGAGCCGCAGAAACCCACGAAGCTGTTAACTCTTGGATATGCAATCTATTGAGCTGCAGAAGAGTAAGAGCCGAATGGGGAACCACGACCATAAGTAAAGCAGCACAAGGCGGAGTGCTGTCGCCGCTGTTGTGGAATTTAGTGGTAAACGACGTCTTAAGGAAATTTAAACGGAAAGCCCCCAAGATAACCGCCTATGCAGACGACATAGCCATAATTATCGTGGGCAGACAGGCTAGCGAAAGAGGGTGCCGAATCTAGACAGCTGACAGTTGAAGATCTGAAGCCACCTCTGCGATCAATAAGCCACAGCCTAGAACAAGGCGCTGCGGTAATAGCAGGAAGAAGATGGCACAACACAAAAAACTGCAAAATAACCCGCACTATGTGCAACAACGCAAACGCGAAATTAGCCCATTATGTCATTCAGCTCCCGAGAAGAGACTGTAGAACAATGATGGGCATACTCACGGGCCACTGCCTGACCGCAACTCATGCTAAAAAGCTGGGCATCACCGACAATGACGAATGCAGAAAATGCAGGGAACCAGATGTAAGAGAAACTCTGGAGCACCTCATCTGCGACTGCCCCGCTCTCATGACCTCGAGAGCGAAGTACCTGGGACGCCCCCTGCTTGCATCACTAGAAGAAGCAGCGGGCCTGGCACCCCAAAAACTCCTGGCTTTCGCCAAACTTACCAGCATACCAGACTGGGATAATTAAACTAAGAAATTAACAGCCTCCATCACTTATCGGCCGCACTAAGGATCATACTGATCTATGTGAGGCCCCCATTAGGGGGCCTGCCGATATAACCTAACCTAACCTCTTCTATCAAAATTCCTAAGCTCTGATCTAACTATAGTTGTAAAACTTTCCTGACATTTCCTTTTAATGCCTGCAAATATTGTGGGAAAAGCCAGCTCCTCTGAATCACAATCGGTTATCATGTCAAGAGGTCGCTGACCCTCTCCTGGTGCTATAGCAATTCGAGGAATATCTATGTTTTCAACAGGGACATTTTCCATGAAGGTTTCTTGACCTCCTGGATTCAACTCTACCTCTTCTTCTACTACTCTATGCTCATTAGGTTGTGCTGCCTGTGACACACAATGTCCCTGTCGTCTGCTGACGCAACAAATGGTACAGTCTCAGCTGAGTAAGAAGACAACCACTGCTCATTGATAGTGACCTGGTGCTTCTTATAAAGTTCTGTGTTCACTAAATACCGAATTGCATCAACTATCTTTGAGGGCCTTATGGTTTCAGCCATGAAATCATGGTTATACTCCATCCTACGCTTAAGATGAATCTGAACTACTTCGGCTTCATTAAATGCCCTGGGAAGGGAAGTTACAACATTTGCAACTGGAATTGGCACATTGATCACTGCTCCTTTAATGGCACTTTGACGTCCATATCCAAGAGACTTTATGATCATAAAAGGAAGACGGGGAGAAATCAGCCTTTCTTCTAGAGGCGTCAAGCCTTTCAGGCATTCCGGAAGCTCCGGAAAATTTAGGCCATTTGTAATAGAAGCCTTTGGTTTTTTCCCTGACTTAATACTGCGGCTGCAGGTTTTGCAAAAGCTAAACCTATTATTATGGGATGGAAACATAGAGGAAAGATACAAAATATCAACACTATCTGCCTCACTACACTTTTCCTCTATGACCTCACGCGAAATTTTGTCCACTTGATGTGGAAACCACAAACCTTTGCAACATATGCAAACCTGATCGGGTCCCTGCTTGACTGTCTTATTAAAATTGGCTATTAGGCAATCTAAACTAGTTTTAACCTGCGATATCCTATCATCTGGAAGGGTATTCGCACGGTCCACTCTATTGCGGGACGCGTTTCTCCTATTCTCTGCTATCCTATTGGTGCAAATACTCCTATATAGACTCACTCTTTGCGACATATTCCTATGGGCTTCAAAGGCCTCACGTTGAGCTCGAATTCGTGCACTGCGGCGTGCACTAGTATTGCGTGCCTGCTCAACAATCCTACGAATAGGATTGTTTCTAACCTGAGACCTTTGACTTCTATCTATTGCCCTTTCTAAAATTCGCGTCTCCTGATTTTGTCGCTGAATCGCCCTTCTAACAGCATCTCGTCCGCTTTCGTTGGACCTGAATTGTGGACATTGCCTGCGCCTCGATCGACGCAAAGTATTGGCAAGTTGTTCGGCATTTCTAGTTGAATGATCAGTTCGTCGAACACGGCGACGAACTGCATCCTGCTCTCTTTCCTGAGATCGAAACTCAGCATCTTGCCTGCGACTCGAACGACGCGAAGTGTTGGCAAGTTGTTCGTCTGTTTTAATTGCAGAATCACTGCGACGTACACGGCGACGAACTGCATCCTGCTCTCTTTCCTGAGATCGAAACTCAGCATCTTGCCTGCGACTCGAACGACGCGAAGTGTTGGCAAGTTGTTCGTCTGTTTTAATTGCAGAATCACTGCGACGTACACGGCGACGAACTGCATCCTACTCTCTTTCCTGAGATCGAAGGTCAGCATCTCGCCTGCGCCTCGAACGACGCGAAGTGTCAGCAAGTTGTTCTTGTAATCTGATTGGCGAAGAAGCCCGAAGAGTAGTGTGACGAATTGTGTCCGGTAATTGCTCAACGGCCCTAAATGTTCTATTACTTCTGCGGACTCGATGCTGTTGACTATCTCTAACCCTTTCAGCTTCCCTAAATTCGAAATTTTGCCTACGTTCTCTATGTGCCTCTAGATTATTTACGCGTTCCTGCTCAGAAAAGTCTATATCTGACCTATTCAAACGATTTCTTTTTCGCTGTGTTTGACTCCTATTGCAAGCTGACTTTCTCTTAAGTCTAGGCATCTTCTAATATATAAGTTTTAAAATAATATATAGGTATGTTAAAAATAAAATTCTTATAAATTAATTTAATTTGAATATATATTTATCAAAAATTAATATATAGTTATATATATAAAATAAAGTTAGTATATTTATTTATATATATAAATATATTCATATATTTAAATAGATATATATATATTATAATTATATTCATATATTTAAATAAATATATGTATATTATTTAAAATAATTATATTATAAATGAAAATAAATATCTAATGAAAGAACAAATAATAATAAAATTTAATAAGGAAAATAAAAATAAACAAAATGTGGAAAAAAGAATAAATATAAATCAAAGAAATAATAAATTAAACCTGCAAGAAATTCCAGCGAAAATTCCAATTTGAATCGCGGAAACGAACCGATACCGATGTTCACGTACAATCACACACACTTCAGAAGAGTCTATACACATATATACTTACGTAGTTACTATTTTTGAGTCAGCTTAAGACTAAATATACAGAGTTTTGATCGGCTCAAAGTGAGTCGCGAGAAACGGAAATGTATTTGTCAGCATTTTTATTTATTTGTGTTTAAGTGCATGCAAAAAGAATGATGAAGTTATACAACAATCATGCGCTTTACTTTGTTGTGGGTTTCAAGTTTCGTTACGTTATGTTGTGTATTTATGTACGCAAGATTGTATGCGCATTCTTTTAGATTTAAGTTGTAAGCGTAATATGAGAAGCATATTATGCTACTTCCCTCCCCTTAAAAGGAAGCTTATGCTTCTATTTCTTCTATTGGGGTTGATGCTTGCAATCTTGGTGATGCAGTTGGGTTTGTATCTTGTGTTTCAATGGTTATTTTGTTTTTAAGTTTTAGGTAGATACAAACAATACAAGACGTGAGGCTTATGATTGATACCATTATGCAAACTGTGATATTATTATTTGATATTAATTGTACAATGTCCTTATGTTCTATTGGTTTTATTTTTATTAGGTTTAAGGGTGTGTACAATGGAGTAAGGTTTATCTCGGGACTTAGCTGATTTTCATTCAGAACTATTTTTCCAATTTTGATTTTACACTGTTTTATTGTTATTATTTTGTTGCCATTAATCGTTATATTTTTGTTTATTTCCTGGCAATTTTGTTCTATAACAGTGTCATTTATATTCCAAGTGAGGATACTATTAGGTTCTACATATTTAATTATTTGGTTAACTGTTGTAGGGACGAAATTGCATATCGGATTTGTTCTTTTTACGATATTTTTAATACATTCATTATTTATTTCTTTGTAATTCTGATTATAGATTTTATCATATTCCTCGAAATAAGTATCTTTATCTACGTGGTCAAGTTGATAGCCATTACTATCTGGGTAGGGTATTATGTTAATGGTATGGATGGTTTTTTGTTTAATAGGGATATGAGCTATGATAAGTAGTTGGTTAGTATTAATCCAGGTTGAAGTTTTAGTTTGTAATATGTTACTGCTGTCAACGTTTTCTAATTTGTCATAGTTGAGTAATTTGGGGTTAAACAGTCCTAATCGCGAGAGTTGCATTCCCATTGCAATGTCTTCGATGTACTCAGTAAATTGGATTAGTTCGTATAGCATTTGTTCTCTGTTATTATGTTCGTCTTCAAATTCCTTGACCTTTTGCATATTACTATTAATTAGCTGAACTATGTCACTTATTTCATGTAGGTTAATTGAGTTTCTTGTTACTGATTCTAATTGGTTATGGATTTGTATTCGGTCATTATTGTCTAATGTTCCGAAAAGGTATTTAAAGGCAGATCCCATTATGTTAATTAGTCCGCGTTTCTGTCTATTTGTCTGGTGTAATGTTATAGCGTTAAGTTCTCTTAGCATTTTATTGTGGAGAAGTGTAATTTGAGGGATATGTGTATAGTTTGTTACTCTAACGTTAAAGTAATGAGTTAAGTTGTCTATATCGGTGAGATTTATGCGGAGACAATGGTGTTCGTATTCTGAGGGGACTTGTATGGGCTTGTCAGAGAATAGGAGATATCCGTGGTCGGTATCAATGTTGTTGATTTGAAGTTGCTGGGTTTGGCATAGTTTCGTAAAGGTGAGGAGGAGTATTAGGGTGAACCAGGGTCCTGTAGAATGGGAAGTTGATTAATTTTTTTCTGTTTTTTGAATTGGGTCTTGTAATAATATGTTTCTCTGTTTCTATTAGTGATTTTGTAGTGGTCTTCGTCGGTTTGTTCGACGTTCTTTGTTAATTTAAAAGGGTTTTCTAATTTGCCTTTTTGTAATGGTCCCTTTCTGTATCTAGTGTCAACATTGTATTCGGTTCTGTTTTTGTTTATTTCGTTAATTCTAACTTCTTTATCGTGTTGTGTATCTAGAATTGGTTGTCCGGCATAAATGAATATGTGAGCGGGGGTTTGTCCAGTAGTGTCGTGTTTGGTCTTGTGATTGTAGATGTAAAGGATTGTTTCGATTTTACTTAACTTGGTCTCGTTGTCGTCAGAATTTTTTATGATGCGAATTTTTTCATTTATAGTCTTGTGTAGCCTCTCTATGTCAGCGACACCTGTTTTCGTGGTGTTAAGTTGTAATTCTACGTCTTCGGTTTCGAGCCAACGTTTAAGGGCTAGGCTGGAGAATGCGCCGTCTCTGTCTGCTTTAAGAAGTCTAGGTTTCCCCAACTGATTAAATATACGCATTAAGGCGTTTTTACATTCTATCCAGTCCTTTGTCTTTATCTGTTCGAGAGTGGCGAATTTGGAGTAAACATCGATACAGCTCAAATAGTGATTCCCTTGAAGTGGCGCTGGTCACTGGTTGTTTTCGGTTTTATTTGGTTTCTGGTAATTCCAGCATTTGAACATAACGTTCCATAGTACCCCCTTTAAGTAGGCACCATTTAGGCACTGACACCTTGACCGAGCTTTTGGGGCTCAGCTGAGTGCAATCAAAATGCATCAGTGGGTGCATCAGTGCTTCGTTAAGTAGGTCAAGGCAATCGATCTATCGGGTAATCTGGGTCGGTTCGTTCTTTTTCACTGGAGCTGCCGAAGAACCCAGACGTGTGGGATATTTTTTATTGGACAGGGGCCAACCACGAGGAGGAATTTTAATATTATTAAATATTATAATATTTAATATATCCCTGCAATATTATGTGAGTATTGTAGAAAATACACCTAGAAATAAATTCTAATTGGTGAATTTTATTTATTTGTTAAGATTGCCGAGATTTGGCAAGATTAAGGTAACCTCGTGGAGTGGATGGCAGAAAAAAAAAAACAAAAAGAAGAAATTTCTTTGGATCACTGGTGCCAGATGCAGGTAAATTTGGGGGAAATTAATAATTCGCTGGCAGAGTCTAATTAATAATATATTTATGCAGATTCTGGCACCTTGTGCTACCCAAATTTCTGACCACCGCACTATTTAAGCGAATTCGTCCAGCGGAGCCCTAGAGTGACCTGAGGGAACACCAATGAAAATCACAATATCTACCAGTGACTTAAATAATCTCAGAAAACAAAAAAGTTAAAATATCACAGTGATTAAAAACTAAACTCATAAAACCAAATACTATAATATCACAGTGATTGACTAAATAATATCAGAAAACAAAAAGTTATAATATCACAGTGATTGACTAAATAATATCAGAAAACAAAAAAGTTATAATATCACAGTGATTGAAAAATAAACTCATAAAACAAGATACTAAAATGTCACAGTGATTGACTAAATACACTCAGAAAACAAAAAGCTATAATATCACAGTGAACGCTTGAATAAGTTAATAAAACTTATAATATCACAGGAACGCCCTAATGAGTGTATATCACAGTGATCCCCTGAACTAAAATATGTATAATAAATGATTATAACTAAATTATAAGCACTCTCAACGTTAGTAGATAAATAATAGAGGCAATGGTGCGAATAAATACATACTATATATATATAAATATCTCGAGTTGCCAATAATTTTTGTTTTAGTAATTTTAGTTCTAAAGAAAAAAGCATTGAATTAAAATAAATTAAATAAAATAAAATTAAATAAATAAAAAACAAGAAATACACAAAAAAAAAAATCAGCAATGTCAAACAAAATAAAATAAAATGCAAACATCTATACATACACCTAAAATTACACCACAACACGGAAGATCTTTCGTCGATGGAACACAACCAGAGTGAGTGATTATTATTAATTATTTTCTTTATTTTGTTTTTCACTTATGTTGATTTTGGGAGTTACTGCTCTTCAAGCCGGTACTCTTTTCATTTTCTTAGATTGTTCTTTAAATCTAACTTAGTTTATTATTTTTGATTTTCATCGAATTTTCAATTTAATTTACTTATGTTTGAGTTTAATAATTTATTTTATTTGATTTTCAATTTATTTAATTTCCAATTTTCTGTTTTGCATTATCATTCGTAAATCTTGAATATAATATGCCCTTCTGGGATCTATTTTGTTATGCCTGATTTTCAATTCCTATTTACATTTACTTATATTATATATTACAACTGAGACTATATATATATATACATATTTATTCGCAACCAATGAAAAATTAATGAACTACTATAAATAAATAAATAAAATACCGCCTTGTTATAAATAAAAATTAAAACTTAATACTACGATACACTCTTACACTTAACTAGAAAGAAGAAGAAAAATATACATGAAACTAAGATTACGGATTATGTTAATGAAATGATTAGGAGAGGAATTAGTATTATAAGGAATAAATTGTGTTAAAATGAATTTAGTCTAAATACTATTGTTTTCGGGAGTCATGGAGGATAGATATGAGGCAACTATGCAGTGAAAAGTAGAGGCCTAAAGGGATCGCCAATATTTATATCTCGCAAAGGGCGATCATGGAAGGGTGGGGTAACAGCCGCTTCAGTAAGCGAGGCGTGCTCAGAAGGTTTCTATAAAGTTTTATTACTTCCGAATTGCTCTCTTTCTCTTCCCCTTCGGATTCTATTTTGCGATCGTCGTAAGGCAATACAGCACGCGATTTTCTTTTATTTATGTTATTATTGATCTGAGCCTAAGTTGAAACGGTTATGTTTTATTTACCCACCCCATTGCCGACAAACATGAGCCGGAGACCAGCGCGTGCTTACGTACCGTCAACTACCTTTTTTCTGCTCGTCATACGTTGTATGCTACAAATTAATAATAAATATAAATAAATTGGCGCCCAACGTGAAGGGCCTTGATCCGGCAGGGTCCGAATTAAATAAAATAATTAGTCGATTCCATCTTTGACTAGTGCGACATCGATAGTATCTGAAATTTTCCCTATTTGTTAAAAATATTTGAAATATTCAAATTAATTACCTGTAAAAAGCTTTCAGGTGTTATATATATTTCTAGTAGTTGGATCTTGTGTGCTAGAGTATATAGCTATAACTTGCCACTACTGGAAACAAAAAAATATTACACTGAAAAGTTGAAAAGGGTTGGTTGGATTTAGCAAAGCAAAGAGTATATTGCACAGCTAACCACTAATCTATTCGTTTTGGGTGAAGTTTCTCTGAAATGTCATTTTGGATAAGTGATTGATTGAATCAATATCACTTCCACGACAATTCAAAATCCCTCCTTATTAATTTCTTATTAATTAAAACGTTGGAGTCTTATCAATAGTTGAATTAACTAAGTTAATTACTATATGGTTTGCCCGCTTATCAAGAAATTATTTCGTGCTCGTGTTTTTGTCCCAATGTCCTATGAATGGGGAGAAGAGAGAGTTTTAGATAGGTTGTAATGTTAAACAATTTTTGTTGCATTTTTCTCATAACTGGAATTCATGACTCCTGAAATTTTTTTTTATGATTACATCTTTGATTTAATTTTTTTTATTTTTTTGATTGCCCTATTATATTATTTCTGCTGCGATTCTTTTCTTATATTACGCTTAAATCACGCTTACAAATAACGTACCATTTTTACGAACCGATTAAATTATGTTTTTGAGTCGAAGCTCCGAAAACATTGTAGACGTGACGTGCTTTATTTGCTTAAAGGAGATTGAATATACAAGTCAACTGTTGTCCACTACTTGCGGTCACACCTTTCACTGGGTTTGCTTTAACACCAAAGTATCTAACCGCGAGCGTTGTCCTGTGTGTAAATCTTCCTTGCAGTCGTCACTGCTTAATTTAACGGTTAACACCGACACCCATCAGTCCACGCAAAGTTTACCTGACGCTACTATGCCACGCACTCGTAATCAGCAAAGACTAGATGTGCAAGAGAGTGACAGCATGGCTCAAGAAGAACCAAATGCTGGAGCCTCAGTGCCTTTAAATGCGTCTCAGCAAGTTTTGATTGATGCCATAACTGCATCAGCTGCGAGACAAACTGAGATGTTGGCAGCAGTTATACAAAGCAGCATTCAAAGCATGGTGACAGCCCTGTCAAATAACCTCAGGCTTGACACTCCAGCTTTGCCCCCTTCGAGTGAGGTACCGCCTCAGTTGCCTAGGAGTCCAATTATTCAAACGAGGATCTCTCCTACCGACTCCGTTATTCGGCTGGATAGAGTTAGCCAAATAATAGGCAGTTGGAAAGTTAAGTTTTCAGGAAGATCTGGGTTAAGCGTCGAAGATTTCCTTTATCGGGTGGAAGCCTTGACGAATCAGTCCTTAGAAGGAAATTTCGCTCTATTGATGAGCCACATAAGCACCTTATTTGAAGGCTGTGCCAGTGACTGGTATTGGCGTTACCATAGGAGAATGCCTAGTGTCACTTGGGCTGCCTTATGCGATGCACTGCGTACGCAGTTTAAAGAAGAACGTTCTGATGTGAGCCTTAGAGCAGAAATACATCGGAGAAAGCAAAAAGAAGGCGAATCTTTTGATGAGTTTTACGAAAGCGTAGTGTTGCTCTCCGATAAACTCTCTGTGCCATTATCAGATTCAGCGTTACTGGAATCGATTCGATCGAATCTATTACCGGAGATACAGCATGAGTTACTATATCAAGTGATAAGCACCGTTCCTCAGCTTCGTCATATAATTCGTACCCGAGAAGCATTTATGCAAACTTTAAAGCCTGGGTTACGAAAGCCTCAGCCGGCTCCGCGCCGTCTGGTGCATGAAGTGGCAGTGACAGCCCAAAGTGAGTCAGAGGAAGACGAAGAGGAGTTAGCAGCAGTAAACATATCCTGCTGGAATTGTGGTAAAGTTGGCCACCGCTACCAAGATTGTATGTCGGAGCGTAAAGTTTTCTGCTACGGTTGTGGCAAAGCAGACACGTATCGGCCATCTTGTCCTCAGTGTTGCACTCCAAAAAACGGTCAAGTGCGTGCACCTTGGAAAGGAGCAAGCAAACCGATGATTTCGAGGGCCACCAACACCGACTAATCGAGTGTTCTACTCAAACTCCACCTGAACAGACTAAATTACCTGACATTTCCTTATCACAGCCCCTTGCTACGTCCACTAATTTTTCTTCTTCTAAAACTGTATCTCGTTCGACTCAGCGCCTTAATACCTATTATGATCAAATTCAGATTGAAAACAATCTGGCGGGGATTGGAGCGCTTGATGTAAGGCCGTACGCTAGAGTTTCCGTATTAGGTCGATCAGTATCCGGTCTCATGGATACTGGTGCGTCAATCAGCTGCATTGGCGGAAGGTTAGCGGCCGATATCCTAAAAGAAGAAATCCATTTCAAACCTATAATTTCAAACGTTCAGACGGCGGATGGCAAGTCCCAAGAAATTCTGGGGAAACTCCACACCTCTATTGAGTATAACGGAGACACCAAACCATTCACCTTCTTTATTGTGCCTTCACTGAAGCAATCGCTTTATTTAGGAATCGACTTCTGGACAAAATTTCAGTTGTTGCCTCAAGGTTTAGGGACAGAGGGTGAGAGTGAGCACCTTGCCACAATTGACCGCAACGTGTTTTGTTTACTAACCGAAAATCAGCAGAAATCGCTAGAAGACACCATAAAAAGGTTCCCTTCTTTTACGGACAGAGGCTTAAGAAGGACCACTCTGCTGTTCCATTCAATCGATGTTGGCGATGCTGTGCCTATCAAGCAGAGACACTATCCAGTGTCACCTGCGATTGAACAGATGATGTTCGAAGAACTCGATCGAATGTTGGCTTTAGGAGTTATAGAGGAGTCCGATAGCTCATGGTCTTCACCAGTGGTATTAGTACGAAAACCTGGGAAAGTCCGTCTGTGTCTAGATAGCCGAAAAGTAAATAATGTTACGCGCAAGGATGCATATCCGATGCCAATCATTCATGGTCTCTTGAGTCGTCTCCCAAAAGCCGAATATATAACAAGTCTGGACTTAAAAGATGCCTATTGGCAAATCCCTCTCGATCCTTCGTCAAAGGATAAAACGGCGTTCTCAGTACCTGGTAGGCCACTCTACCAATTTACAGTAATGCCTTTTGGCCTCACCAATGCTCCTTCGACCATGTCCAAGCTAATGGACCGTACAATTCCTGCTTGCTTAAAACATGAGGTGTTTATTTACCTCGACGATCTTTTGATAGTTTCAGACACGTTTGAACGACATCTGGCGGTTCTAAAGGACATAGCCTTATGTTTAGAGAAAGCTGGTCTTACTATCAACGTTCAAAAAAGCAAATTTTGCATGCGAGAGGTAGGGTATTTAGGGCATATTATTGGAAACGGCACCATTGCAATGGATCCCGATAAAATATCGGCAATTATGGAATATCCACCGCCACGGTCCGTTAAACAACTACGCAGATTCCTTGGTATGACTGGGTGGTACCAAAAGTTTATTAAAAACTATGCTTCCCTTGCTACGCCCTTAACGGATGCTCTGAAGGGAAAACAAAAGTTTATATGGTCCGAAGTAGCTAACGAAGCGTTCAATGAGTTAAAGCAGGCGATGATTACTGCACCAGTGTTGCACACACCGGATTTTTCGCGTTCCTTTTATATACACTGTGATGCAAGTCATACTGGGGTTGGCGGCGTGCTGATGCAGTTGACTGATAGTGGGGAGGAAGTTCCGATTTCCTATATGTCGAAGAAACTTAACCCGTGTCAGCGTAACTACTCAGTAACCGAAAAGGAATGTCTGGCAGCTATTTTGTGCATAAAAAAATTCCGTGCTTATGTCGAAGGACAGTCGTTCACGGTCATAACAGATCACGCATCCTTAAAGTGGCTTATGTCCCAATCTGACCTTGGTAGTCGATTGGCTAGGTGGGCATTAAAACTACAAGGATATGATTTTCAGATTCAACATCGAAAAGGCCAACAGAATATTGTGCCTGATGCTCTGTCCCGTGTTTTCACGGAGGACCTTTCCGCACTTGACCATGGCGTGGGTGTTGACCTGCAGTCGCCTCAATTTAACTCACAAGAGTATCAAACTCTTAAAGAAGAGGTCGAACGGAGCTTGTCTACCTCTTCCGAAATTAAAGTTATTGATGGGTTTATTTTTCGACGAGCCGAACATGCGTCAAAAGAACAGTTAGCGGACGACACTATTTGGAAGCTGTGGATTCCTACGGAACTCGTTCCTATCGTTTTAAAATGGGCACATACAGATACCTTAGCTGCACATGGCGGGATTAATAAAACATTAGAACGTATCCGTCGATATTATTTTTGGCCGAACCTAGTGGCAGATGTAAGAAGGTACGTGAATCAGTGCGAAATTTGTCAGAGCACGAAACATCCGAACCAAACTCTCAGGCCACCATTATCTAAGACAACAGAAAGTCATAGGTTTTTTCAAAAACTTTATGTCGATTACCTGGGCCCATATCCACGCTCTAAAACGGGTAATATTGGTATTTTTATTGTCCTCGACCACTTCACCAAGTTCCCTTTTCTAAAAGCCGTAAAAAAGTTTTCCGTCGATGCAATTTTGCCTTATATAGAGGAGGAACTATTTCATTGTTTTGGCGTGCCGGAAACGGTTGTTTCGGACAATGGGGTACAATTTAAATCGAATGCCTTCAACACCTTATTACAAAAATATGGCGTTCATCATGCCTACACAGCATCCTATGCCCCTCAAGGAAATGCCTCCGAACGGGTGAATAGATCGGTGCTAGCCGCCATCAAGGCGTACATAAGCCCCGACCAAGATAATTGGGATGCAAATCTGAGTCAGATTTGTTGCGCACTGCGATCAAGTCATCACACAGCAGTGAATAATACTCCTTATCGTTTGGTGTTTGGGCAGCATATGCTGACCAACGGTTCTCAATATGAGTTGTTACGGCGATTAAACTGCTTAGAAGATCGGTCGATATCTTTTAATCGGGAAGATTCCACGAACATCATGCGGGACCAGGCTGCACGTAGTATGCAAAAGCAGCATATGCGCAACGAAAGAGCATATAACATGCGCAGTCGGGAGATAACGTTCGTGGAAGGTCAAGAAATTTTCCGACGAAATTTTCCGCAAAGTAATTTTGCAAAAGGTTTCTGTGCCAAATTAGCTCCTTCGTTCATAAAAGCTCGAATAAGAAAGAGACTTGGATCCGCATATTATGAAGTTGAAGACCTGAAAGGAAATTTTATTGGGAAATTTCACGCCAAGGATCTTAAGCAGTAACAACCAGCTCCAAGCGTGTATCATCCTTGTTGACCCCACCAAGTCTGATTTTAGTCGGGGGGAGTTGAAGTGGCGCTGGTCACTGGTTGTTTTCGGTTTTATTTGGTTTCTGGTAATTCCAGCATTTGAACATAACGTTCCATAGTACCCCCTTTAAGTAGGCACCATTTAGGCACTGACACCTTGACCGAGCTTTTGGGGCTCAGCTGAGTGCAATCAAAATGCATCAGTGGGTGCATCAGTGCTTCGTTAAGTAGGTCAAGGCAATCGATCTATCGGGTAATCTGGGTCGGTTCGTTCTTTTTCACTGGAGCTGCCGAAGAACCCAGACGTGTGGGATATTTTTTATTGGACAGGGGCCAACCACGAGGAGGAATTTTAATATTATTAAATATTATAATATTTAATATATCCCTGCAATATTATGTGAGTATTGTAGAAAATACACCTAGAAATAAATTCTAATTGGTGAATTTTATCTATTTGTTAAGATTGCCGAGATTTGGCAAGATTAAGGTAACCTCGTGGAGTGGATGGCAGAAAAAAAAAAAACAAAAAGAAGAAATTTCTTTGGATCACTGGTGCCAGATGCAGGTAAATTTGGGGGAAATTAATAATTCGCTGGCAGAGTCTAATTAATAATATATTTATGCAGATTCTGGCACCTTGTGCTACCCAAATTTCTGACCACCGCACTATTTAAGCGAATTCGTCCAGCGGAGCCCTAGAGTGACCTGAGGGAACACCAATGAAAATCACAATATCTACCAGTGACTTAAATAATCTCAGAAAACAAAAAAGTTAAAATATCACAGTGATTAAAAACTAAACTCATAAAACCAAATACTATTATATCACAGTGGTTGATTAAATAATATCAGAAAACAAAAAAGTTAAAATATCACAGTGATTTAAAACTAAACTCATAAAACCAAATACTATTATATCACAGTGGTTGATTAAATAATATCAGAGAACAAAAAAGTTAAAATATCACAGTGATTGAAAAATAAACTCATAAAACAAGATACTAAAATGTCACAGTGATTGACTAAATACACTCAGAAAACTAAAAGCTATAATATCACAGTGAACGCTTGAATAAGTTAATAAAACTTATAATATCACAGGAACGCCTTAATGCGTGTATATCACAGTGATCCCCTGAGCTAAAATATGTATAATAAATGATTATAATTAAATTATAAGCACTCTCCACGTTAGTTGTTAAATAATAGAGGCAATGGTGCGAATAAATACATACTATATATATATATAAATATCTCGAGTTGCCAATAATTTTTTTGTTTTAGTAATTTTAGTTCTAAAGAAAAAGCAGTGAATTAAAATAAATTAAATAAAATAAAATTAAATAAATAAAAACAAGAAATACACAAAAAAAAAAATCAGCAATGTCAAACAAAATAAAATAACATGCAAACATCTATACATACACCTAAAATTACACCACAACACGGAAGATCTTTCGTCGATGGAACACAACCAGAGTGAGTGATTATTATTAATTATTTTCTTTATTTTGTTTTTCACTTATGTTGATTTTGGGAGTTACTGCTCTTCAAGCCGGTACTCTTTTCATTTTCTTAGATTGTTCTTTAAATCTAACTTAGTTTATTATTTTTGATTTTCATCGAATTTTCAATTTAATTTACTTATGTTTGAGTTTAATAATTTATTTTATTTGATTTTCAATTTATTTAATTTCCAATTTTCTGTTTTGCATTATCATTCGTAAATCTTGAATATAATATGCCCTTCTGGGATCTATTTTGTTATGCCTGATTTTCAATTCCTATTTACATTTACTTATATTATATATTACAACTGAGACTATATATATATATACATATTTATTCGCAACCAATGAAAAATTAATGAACTACTATAAATAAATAAATAAAATACCGCCTTGTTATAAATAAAAATTAAAACTTAATACTACGATACACTCTTACACTTAACTAGAAAGAAGAAGAAAAATATACATGAAACTAAGATTACGGATTATGTTAATGAAATGATTAGGAGAGGAATTAGTATTATAAGGAATAAATTGTGTTAAAATGAATTTAGTCTAAATACTATTGTTTTCGGGAGTCATGGAGGATAGATATGAGGCAACTATGCAGTGAAAAGTAGAGGCCTAAAGGGATCGCCAATATTTATATCTCGCAAAGGGCGATCATGGAAGGGTGGGGTAACAGCCGCTTCAGTAAGCGAGGCGTGCTCAGAAGGTTTCTATAAAGTTTTATTACTTCCGAATTGCTCTCTTTCTCTTCCCCTTCGGATTCTATTTTGCGATCGTCGTAAGGCAATACAGCACGCGATTTTCTTTTATTTATGTTACGAGGGTCGTTTGATAAGTCCGTGACTTTTTGAATAAAATATATTTTTTTCGTCAAAGAAGCGTTTTATTTCTCAACATAATCTCCTTTTAGCTCTATACATTTAGTCCAGCGTTTTTCCAATTTTTTTATTCCTTCCAAATAATAGGTTTTCTCAAGGCCCTCAAAATAGTCGTTTGTTTCTGTGATGACCTCTTCATTTGACCCGAATCTCTTACCGCCGAGCCATTTCTTCATGTTTGGAAACAAAAAATAGTCACAGGGGGCTAAATCTGGAGAATATGCTGGATGGGGTAGCAGTTCGTAGCCCAATTTATGAAATTTTGCCATGCTGACTACACACGTGTGCACCCGTGCATTGTCCTGATGGAACAGCACTTTTTTTTCGCCAAATGCGGTCGTTTCTGCTTCAAATCAATATCGAATCTGTCCAAAAGCTCTGAATAATATTCGCCGGTGATCGTTTTACCCTTTTCTAGGTAATCGATGTGAATGATACCTTGTGCATCCCAAAAAACTGTGGCCATGACCTTGTTGGCCGACAGACCCACCTTGGCCTTCTTTGGTGCACGTTCACCCGGAGAAACCCACTGTCTTGATTGTTCTTTGGTCTCTGGTGTGGTGTGGTGGATCCATGTTTCGTCTACGGTAACGAAACGGCGCAAAAATTCGTTTGGATTGCGGTTGAACATCGCCAAACACTCCTTTGAAATGGTCACACGGTTGCGCTTATGGTCGTGTGTGAGCAATCGCGGCACCCATCGCGCGGAAAGCTTTTTCATGTCCAAATATTCATGTAAAATGTGATGTACCCGTTCAGTTGAGATGCCTACAGCCTCAGCTACCTCACGCACTTTCATTCTCCGATCATCCAATATCATTCCATGGATTTTGTCGACGATTTCTGGCATGACGACCTCTTTTGGGCGACCTGAACGTTCGGCATCACTTGTACTGGTACGACCACAACGGAACTCAGTAAACCATTTCTTAACCATTGAAATTGATGGTGCAGAGTCCCCATAATATTTATCAAGTCTTTCCTTGGTTTCGGTGATGGATTTTTTACGCAAAAAATAATGCTTAATTAGCACACGAAATTCACTTTTTTCCATTTTCGTTAAAATTCACGAGATCGTCTGCTTTCAATGCCTATAAAACGCAAACTAAGAAACGCAGCTTTCTCAAAATTTTACAGTCAGCTGTTAATCGATAACTGCTGACAGGAGCAGTGTTGTATTTAGAGCAGGTGCGCGGCAAATACAAAAAGTCACGGACTTATCAAACGACCCTCGTATTATTGATCTGAGCCTAAGTTGAAACGGTTATGTTTTATTTACCCACCCCATTGCCGACAAACATGAGCCGGAGACCAGCGCGTGCTTACGTACCGTCAACTACCTTTTTTCTGCTCGTCATACGTTGTATGCTACACCCTTCAGAAGAATAGATATCTATTACAAACTTATCGCGGCAATGTTCGGGTTTAGGGGTAATTTTCATTGGCATTTTTGTATTGCGGTGTTCTGTCTTGGCTAAGTTACAAACTTGACATTCATTGATTATATTTTGAATAAGGAGTTGGCTATTAGGAAAGTAGTAAGTTTCGCTAAAGAGTTTTACAGTTTTTTGAATTCCTGGGTGTAATAACTTTTCGTGTGTGTTTAGGATTAATTCTTTGAATTTTGCATAAGTAGGAATGTTTTTTAATAGGACGAGACTTCGGAAAATCTTTGTACACTTTGGATTCATGGTTTCTGTGTACGCGCTTTGAATCACTTCAAAGTCTGCATCGCTTTCGATGTAAAGGGCGCTATTCTTCGAACAAAAGTGGTTTAGTAAGTATTGTTTGGCTGTTTCGAAGGTCATTTCTGCATAGGAGATACGTACTATTTGTTTCTTGAAATAGGTTTCATATTCTGTATTATTATTGGGGCCTTTCGAAAAAATGATTTGTCTTCTATGGTAGTTTATTGCTTTTTCAGATAGTCCTATTAGTCCGCTACTATCTTCTTCCGCGCTATGTTGCGTGGATTCTCCGAAAAATGTCTGTTCTATTTTGATTCTAGACAGTGCGTCCGCGACATGGTTTTCTTTCCGTTTGATGTACCTTATGTCGAAGTCGTACTCCGATAGTCTAATCCTCCATCTAGTCAACTTTGAGTTAGGCTCTTTAAGTTTGTGTAGCCAGCACAATGGTTGATGGTCAGAAGCTACTTCGAAGTGTCGCCCTAATAGATAATGTCTGAAAGTTTTGGTTGCCCAAACTATTGCTAATAATTCCTTTTCTATAGCGCTGTAATTAACCTCATGTTCGTTTAAAGTCCTACTAATGTAGCTAACAGGATGTCCATCTTGAGATAGAACAGCGCCTAATGCTACGTTGCTTGCGTCAGTTGTTAACACAAATTTCCTTTCAAAGTTCGGTATTTTTAGTATGGGGTCCTCGGAAATAAGCAATTTTAGTTTATGGAATGCCTCTATATAATCCCTTTGATGTACGTCTATCTTGACTCCTTTTTTTAGACATTTAGTCAATGGTTTGGCTATATCGGAGAAGTTAGGTATGAATTTTCTATAGTAACCTGTGATTCCAAGAAATGCTTTGATTTCCTTGGGTTTAGTCGGAAGTGGATATTTTTGTATAGCTTTAATCTTTTCAGGATTCGGTTTAATCCCATCTTTAGTGATAACGTGTCCTAGAAAGGTAGTTTCTTGTCTTAGGAATTCACATTTATCTAGCTGTAGTTTCAGATTGGCTTGGGATAGTTTCTCGAACACTGCTTCAAGAGACTGAAGGTGTTCCTCCAAAGAGGTGGAAAAAACGATAATATCGTCTAGGTATACTAGACAGTTTTTATTGAGGAGCGGACGGAGTAGGTTATTCATACAGCGTTGGAAGGTAGCGGGGGGCATTTTTAAGCCCAAATGGCATTCTTGTATATTCGTAGTGTCCATATTTGGTTGAAAAAGCGGTCTTGGCTATTGATTCTGGGTCCATCTCTATTTGGTGGAAACCCTTTGCAAGATCTATTGTTGTGAAGTAATTAGACCTCCCTAATTTTCCTAATATTTCGTCTATATTTGGTATAGGATATCGGTCATTTATTGTTATTTCATTTAATTTCCTGTAGTCTATTACTATGCGAAGTTTTTGTTGTCCAGAAGCATCCAACTTTTTGGGTACGACCCAAATGGGGCTACAGTACGGTGAGTTGCTTTCTCGAATGATACCCTGCTCTAACATGTCTTGGATCTGTTTTTCTACTTCCTTTTCATACGTCTGTTGGAAACTATACAGTTTAGAATAAACGGGAATATTGTGCGTGGTGTTGATAGTGTGTTTTTCTTGGTTCGTAAAACTAAGTTTGTCGCCTTCATGAAATTGGATGTCTTTGAATTTAATCAATAGGTTTGTTAGTTTATGTCTTTCCTCTGCATTTAAGTGGTCTAGTCGGAATAAATTCTCTTGGAGAGTGGAGGTTTCTAAAAAGGTGGGGTCTTGTGGGAATGGAGGATCTATTTGAACATGATTCTGTTCTGTAGTGTTCTTAGTATCTTTTATCTTGTAGACTTTATTAAAAAGGGTAGCAGTTCCCTTTTGATAATCTATTACTGCCTTAGCCTTGGACAACAATTTGCGTCCAATCAGCATATCGTAATGTTCTGAGAACTTATGAATTAAGAACTCTTGAGCAATAGGAAAGTAATTATTTGGTGGTATAGTTGTAGCTTCGTTAATAGTTAACGGGCCATTACTAGTGTGGATTAGGTGGTTGGTTTGTTGTATGGGTGTTTGAAAGATATTCCGAGTGACCATATTTATAGTGGATCCGGTGTCGATTAGACATTTTAATTCGCCGTCATTATGTCTAATAGTTACATATTGGCTTGATCCGGGGCAGCTAGCCGAAAATTTTCTGCTTGCTCATTATTGTCTGGTTCGTCATCGTTCGGTACTGTTTGCTCTTGTTGTGTTCCGTCCGAATTATCATAATTTTGTTCAGGAGGATCCTGAATTGGATTTGGGATGTAACCCATTTGGCAAGGGTAGGGCTGAGGTTGGAAATTATCTGGGTAATATGGGTAATATGGGTAATAAGTATAGTATGAGTATTCGGGTTGATTTGATACCATTTCCTGGTATCTTAATTCTTCTATACTCATTTTAGACTGTCCGCTGTCTGATGGTCTTTGTCTTTTTACAGGATTATTGGTCTGTGCATTTCCAGTTGAAGGGTAGTTAGTCTGTATACCAGTCTGATTAGGTCCGAAACGATTTTGATCAAAGATATTCTGTCTGTTAAAAGCTGGGTTCGGTCTGGGTTGTTGCATTAAGGGCATGTTAGATTGTGGGTGGATTGGTCTTTGTTGATATTGGGGAAAAGGATTTTGATTAAACCTGGGTGCATGAGCTGGTGTGTATGGGTATGGTTGATGGTAAGGTTGAAAGGCATTATTATGAAAGGGTTGGAAGGGTGTGATAGGCTTATTCTGGCTATTAACTTGTCTGTTTTGTGGATTAGTTGGTGTCCTATTAGTGTTAGGGGCTGGTTTGAAATTATCTTTGTTAGGTATTGGCGTCTCGTAAAGGCCTTTTTCTTGTAAGATATTGATTAGGGATCTCAAATCTGGGATATGGCATTTGACAATTCTTATGTGAATATTGTTAGGAAGTTTTTGAATTAAGTTCTCTATACTATCTTGGATGAGCCTAGTAAATAAGGCGGTTTCTGCAGAGTTGTTTTCTAGCTCTAACTTACTCATTAAAACTTGTCGTCTTCTCTCAGCTTCTTCCAAAAACTGTCTGATATTGCCTCTGTATTGGGTGTTCCGGAACTCCTCCAAAAGTTGATGGTTCGGTGCTTGCGGTTTGTAGTAGAGAATCAACCTTGTCCTTAGCACGATCCAGCTGGCGAAGTTGTTGGTTCCCAGAGTGCGGATGACGTCGCCACTGACATTACGCTCTATATGTCCGTAAATTATCAGCTTCTGCCTTTCGTCTGTGGTCTGGTACAAAGCCAGAATAAAGTCAATACGAGTGATGAATGTATGCAGGGTGCTCGGATCTCCGTTGAAGTTTTCGACAGCGTGTATCTGCCTTTCGACTTGACTCATATTCGAGTCGTTCAGTATTACGGGTGCTGGTGATGATACTGCCATTATTGTTTATTGTAGGTTTGTGTATTCACTGCTGGTTTATATCTTCACTATTGATTGGTGTTTTTTTTTTTTTTTTCTCAAGCTTTATGTCTGTGTTTTGCCGATATGTCTTTGTTATTTGTTCACTTATTGTTGTTAATTTAGTTCACTTAATTTTTGTTTTATGTTTTGCATTTGTTTTACTTTACTTGTTTGTTACTTAAAATGTTTAAGTTGTTCACTTATTTTTGTTTTATGTTTTGTTTTAGTTTACTTTGTTACTTAAACTGTTTATGTTGTTTACTTAGTTTTAAGTTTATGTTTTGTTTTGTTTTATTTTGTTACTTAAAATATTTATGTTGTTCACTTAGTTTTTAGTTTCTGTTTTTGGTTTTGTTTTACTTTGTTACTTAAAATGTTTATGTTGTTCACTTAGCTGTAGGTTTATGTTTTGTTGCGCACTTAGCTATTTCGCTCTTTTTGAGTAACCTTTTGTGGATTTACTACTCAGCGAATTCAAAGGCGTCTTCTTAAAATTTTTATAATTTTAAGTTGTTTCACGTTCACAATCACTTTGTGGGATTAGGTACACCGTTGGTTGGCACTTTTGTTGTGAACCGATCGTACCGATATTACCGACGCGATTTGCGAAAGTTCTTTAGCGGATGATGATTGAAGAATTGAATAGGGTTTCTATCGCATCAACAATGTTTCATCCTACCGGCTGCGCCACTTACGTAGTTACTATTTTTGAGTCAAATAAATGATCCGTCTGTAACGAAGACAAAGATCAACGCTGAAGCCAAGTATAAATTGAAACACGAACGATTTCGGTGAACGTCTTTATTTTAAAACTGTCAGCTTAAGACTAAATATACAGAGTTTTGATCGGCTCAAAGTGAGTCGCGAGAAACGGAAATGTATTTGTCAGCATTTTTATTTATTTGTGTTTAAGTGCATGCAAAAAGAATGATGAAGTTATACAACAATCATGCGCTTTACTTTGTTGTGGGTTTCAAGTTTCGTTACGTTATGTTGTGTATTTATGTACGCAAGATTGTATGCGCATTCTTTTAGATTTAAGTTGTAAGCGTAATATGAGAAGCATATTATGCTACTATATGTATGCATGCACAAAAATACGTTACGCTGTGTACCGCACTTTTCTAAAATTGCGCGCCACGTTCCGAGCAGGGCGCAATCATTCACACGCATAAAAAATGTTCCGTTAACGCATAACAATCACACACGAGAATTTACTTATTATATACTCGACTTATATTAATTTGCATTAAATGTTAAATGTATCACGAACACGCGAATTAATTATATATTATTTTATATTTAATATCGAAAATACAAATGATAATCGACAATCGACGACGACACCGAACACGCCAATCGCAAACTACAAATTAACATAACACTGAAGCGCGCTGCCACCTTGCAACAATTTTGATACGTTGCCAATAATTTATCGCCGCAATTAAAAAGTGCGCGAAACCTTAAATTTTCAAACATAGTTTCAATAGACGTGGGGATATAATATAATTTACACATATTAATATAATTTATATGCAAAACATATGAAATATATATCGATATGTTTAATATATATTAAAATCTATCGATATGATAGCTCATAATATATCGTGAAATCTAAATTAATATTTATTTAATAAAAAGTCAATATATAAATTATTAAATAATAATAATAATATGTCTATATTAGAAATCTAGTAAATACCTGCATTCATGCATGCCGATCAACCACGCTATTGGTTGTATATAATTTTACATATGTATGTGTGAACACAAATTAAGTATGTATAAGTGTTTGCATTTATGCACATGTATTTTGGGTAATTGACATGTGCATGAAAAAGAAGAGTCGAGAAACAGCTCGCGCTTCGCGCTCGCATCGTTTATCCTTTTCTTTCATGCACAAGTAATTTAGTTCTGACGTCATCGACAACTTCTTTGCTTTCTTCATATTCATATATACGCCACCTATTGGTTGAGTGTTAGCATATATTTATGCACATGTATTTTCGGTATTTGACATGTGCATGGAAAAGAAGAGTCGAGAAACAGCTCGCGCTTCGCGCTCGCATCGTTGTCCTTTTCTTTCATGCATAAGGAATTTAGTTCTGACGTCATCGACAAGTTCTTTGCTGGTCGAAGTGTCGAAATGGTTTATCTAATAACTTCAGTGTTTATTGTCTGATCGGATTGCAATTTGGAGGATAAGTTCATATATTATTTATCTATATATATGCTAAAGCAGAACGTTAAGAAATGAGTTCTTCGAATGTAAATAGCAATGTAAACCAAAATTGGCGGTTTGCGGGGGCGGTAGGAGTGTTATTCCAAATTGAAAATAAACTTGATCTGCGTATGATATACAGGAATCTTCACGCTAAATTTGGTGTCCCTAGCTTTTGTAATAGCTGAGATCGGCGCGTTCATCCAGACAGACAGACAGACGGACAGAATGACATACAGACGGACATGGCTCAATCGACTCGGCAAGTGATCCTGAGCAAGAATATATATACTTTATGGGGTCTCCGACGCCTCCTTCTGCCTGTTACATACATTTGCACAAAGTTAGTATACCCTTTTTTGACCATTTTCAATGGTCCAAGGGTATAAAAATTGAGCAAGTCTTGTTGCTTGAAACGAAGAAATTGTCGAAAATAAATATATGAGTACATAATCGCATGTACTAAGCAGCTCAAAATTTGTTACTTATTCTTTGAATATTGCATGCAAGCGGTGTACCTGCATATGTACGAGGGTCGTTTGATAAGTCCGTGACTTTTTGAATAAAATATATTTTTTTCGTCAAAGAAGCGTTTTATTTCTCAACATAATCTCCTTTTAGCTCTATACATTTAGTCCAGCGTTTTTCCAATTTTTTTATTCCTTCCAAATAATAGGTTTTCTCAAGGCCCTCAAAATAGTCGTTTGTTTCTGTGATGACCTCTTCATTTGACCCGAATCTCTTACCGCCGAGCCATTTCTTCATGTTTGGAAACAAAAAATAGTCACAGGGGGCTAAATCTGGATAATATGCTGGATGGGGTAGCAGTTCGTAGCCCAATTTATGAAATTTTGCCATGCTGACTACACACGTGTGCACCCGTGCATTGTCCTGATGGAACAGCACTTTTTTTCGCCAAATGCGGTCGTTTCTGCTTCAAATCAATATCGAATCTGTCCAAAAGCTCTGAATAATATTCGCCGGTGATCGTTTTACCCTTTTCAAGGTAATCGATGTGAATGATACCTTGTGCATCCCAAAAAACTGTGGCCATGACCTTGTTGGCCGACAGACCCACCTTGGCCTTCTTTGGTGCACGTTCACCCGGAGAAACCCACTGTCTTGATTGTTCTTTGGTCTCTGGTGTGGTGTGGTGGATCCATGTTTCGTCTACGGTAACGAAACGGCGCAAAAATTCGTTTGGATTGCGGTTGAACATCGCCAAACACTCCTTTGAAATGGTCACACGGTTGCGCTTATGGTCGTGTGTGAGCAATCGCGGCACCCATCGCGCGGAAAGCTTTTTCATGTCCAAATATTCATGTAAAATGTGATGTACCCGTTCAGTTGAGATGCCTACAGCCTCAGCTACCTCACGCACTTTCATTCTCCGATCATCCAATATCATTCCATGGATTTTGTCGACGATTTCTGGCATGACGACCTCTTTTGGGCGACCTGAACGTTCGGCATCACTTGTACTGGTACGACCACAACGGAACTCAGTAAACCATTTCTTAACCATTGAAATTGATGGTGCAGAGTCCCCATAATATTTATCAAGTCTTTCCTTGGTTTCGGTGATGGATTTTTTACGCAAAAAATAATGCTTAATTAGCACACGAAATTCACTTTTTTCCATTTTCGTTAAAATTCACGAGATCGTCTGCTTTCAATGCCTATAAAACGCAAACTAAGAAACGCAGCTTTCTCAAAATTTTACAGTCAGCTGTTAATCGATAACTGCTGACAGGAGCAGTGTTGTATTTAGAGCAGGTGCGCGGCAAATACAAAAAGTCACGGACTTATCAAACGACCCTCGTATATACGTGATTACGTGATTGCTTCTACACACATCGATACATTTCTACCTGCATTTAAACATATGAGCAACTAACCCTAAGAACAAAGTAACATTGAAAACAATAAATACAAAAAGCCTTACGTTGCATTTCCTTATATTGATAGTAATAACCTGCTTGCATGAATAATATTGAAACTAAAATAGACAAACGGCAACATCGTTTATTTCCATATATCGTACATACTGGCATTATTACTGATCTTTTCGCGCGTTCACTTTGGAACGTTCGTTGACCCCGGTTTACAGCTAAGCACATAATTTTTGTGTTCGCTTTCGCTTGCATTTTTGGCCAGCGCTATTTAATTACCCCGCACCACGCGTTTTGCATTGCTGCCTACAACCGTAGTTACAGTAAATCTTTGACTTATCTCTCTTCGATTGATTCTCGTTCGCTCGTCTTACATACTGCATTGACGGATTGTAACTATCCTAAGGCCATTGCAAGCCTCAATATGACAATAAATGTCTTATATTCTTTGACGCTGTTTCACAGTTATTCGACATACCTAGCATGACAAAACCATCTGCATCGAGCTTGAGATCGATAATAGATACGGTGTCTGCTATATATGCGTCGTTGTCGTCGTTGGTGAATGACAAAGATATTGCTAACGCAATGATCATTCATATGGTCATGGCCAAAGTAGACCATATTACCAAGTCTCGCTTTGAAGAGCAGCTGGATTATGATATACTGCCGTCTTGGGAAGATTGTGCTAGACAACTGAATAAGAGGTACCAGTATTTGTCAGCAGAAGAGTCAACTCGAGACAAAACAAAGTCACGAATTGAACACAAGAAACCCCAACATTCCAAATCGTCCTTCGTTTGTGCTGAAGGAGGACGCACTTCATCGCTTGTATGCATATTTTGCAAATCGGAAATGCACAACATTTATTCTTGTCCGTCGTTTGCTGCCATTTCAGTTATGCAGCGTTTTGAATTCGTCAATGCCCAAAAGTTATGTCTCAATTGCCTGGTCACAGGGCACATAGTTTCAAAATGCAAAGCATCAAAATGTAGAGTATGTTCAAAGCCTCACCATTCCTTGCTTCACAGGTATAATACACCTGTTCAAGGTGACACACCTTCTACTCACCAAACTGCTTCAGGTGCATATTTGGGACATGTGCTTAATAATGAGCAAGTCGTTCTTGCAATGTTAAAGATAGATTCGGTCAGTTGCATCCTGCCAGAACCTTGCTCGATAGTGGCTCCCAAATAAACTTGATGTCTGAAAGCATGGCTCAACTACTACAACTCAAGCGGGAACCAACTTCCCTAGCTATCTCAATGGTTGGTGGTGCAACAATCGATAGCAAGAACAAGTTATGCGTCTCTATTCAATCGCGTATCAATTCACATTCGTTTTCCGCTGACTGTTGGGTTCTAAAATCAATTTCCAAAACTCAACCTGGGAAGTCAATTGCCACATCAAGTTGGAAAATACCCAAGAATATTAATCTGGCAGATCCAGAGTTTTATAGGCCAGGTAAAGTGGATATTCTCTTGGGCGCAGAGTTGTTTTACGAGTTGCTATGCGTTGGGAAGTTCTGAACGTAATTTTATTTGTCCAACGCATAGCAACTCGTAAAACAACTCTGCGCCCAAGAGAATATCCACTTTACCTGGCCTATAAAACTCTGGATCTGAACGTAATTTTATTTGTCCATTATGCAAAAGACACTGCTGGGTTGGATAGTAGCGGGAAAGTACACTGAACAAGTACCTCGTCGTCAGTTCAGTGGGTGTTCAATAGCTCAAAATAATAATTGTTCTCTCGACTCCTTAGTCACCCGCTTCTGGGAATTGGATCAATGCCCAATTGAGTCGAAGGCTGTTCGCCAAACAGCTGAACAACAGGCGTGTGAACTGTTTTTCAAGAAAACTGTCAAACAGTTATCTTCCGGTCGCTTTGAAGTCAAGCTTCCTTTCAAGACCAATCCAAAGGTTCTCGGTCTGTCCTTTCAAACTGCTGAAAGGCGTTTTCAACAACTTGAGCGCAAATTATCAAAGGATGCAATCCTTCGAAACATGTACCATGACTTCATGAAAGAATATCTCGATTTAGGACACATGTTCATTCTGAAGTCTGCTCCTTTAGAACAGCATTACTTTATTCCTCATCAATGCGTTCTTAGACCTGAAAGTACCTCTACCCAGCTTCGTGTAGTTTTCGACGCTTCTAGCAAGACGTCAACAGCTGTTTCACTTAATGAAACACTAATGGTGGGGCCAACAATTCAGAGGGAGCTGTATTCAACTTTGATCAATTTTCGATTAAATAAATATGCCGTGACTGCTGACATTTCCAAAATGTACAGGCAGATAAATTTCTCTGAAGATGACAGAAAGTTTCAGCTGATTTTATGGAGATAAAACACTTCACAAAATATACAGGCATACAAGTTGAATACCGTTACATATGGTACAGCATCCGCACCATTTCTGGCAATACGCTGCCTGTTTGAGCTTGCCGACATACATGCACAATCACATCCTATTGGATCATATGTGATCAAAAGGTGCTTTTATGTAGATGATATGCTGGCAGGGGCAGACAGAGTAAAAGAATTAAATATAATGTGCAAGGAAGTTCGTGAAATATTGGAGTCAGGGGGTTTCCCACTAGCCAAGTGGGCATCCAATCATAGCATCTAGGTTTCCAACACTGACTCTATCGAAGTGGTTACGCTCAAAATTGAGGAACAGAGTGCAGTGAAAACTCTTGGAATGCGTTGGGAACCTCAAGAGGATATATTTAAATACCATCTTGTTTCGCATCGCTAAAACCAACAAAACGTAATATGTTGTCCATAGCTTCTCGTTTGTTTGACCCACTTGGTTTGCTGTGTCCCATTATAACAAAAGCCAAAATTTTATTACAGGAGTTGTGGAGGCTCAATGTAGATTGGGATGAGACCATTCCTATGAGTCTTCACACAGCATGGCTTAATTTTACCATGACATTGCGAGATTCCATATTCCATATTCCTCGATATGTGTGTCTTTCATTCTATGACAAAGTTTAAATTCATGGTTTTGCAGACGCCTCCAGTCATGCATATGGATGTTGCATATATGTACGAACTGCCAACAATCAAGACGTTGGCATTACGTTACTTACGGCAAAATCTAGGGTAGCTCCACTTAATGTCAAAACCATACCTCGACTAGAGCTATGCGCAGCACTTTTGCTGGCCAAGCTGTGGCATCAAATCTCTCCAACCATGGCAAAATTCAATATAGAAAGCGTGAATTTCTGGTCAGATTCACAGGTTACCCTGTATTGGTTAGAGCGTGAGTCTAGAACGTTGGGTACATTTGTGGCAAACAGAGTTGCTGAAATCCAAGAGTTGTCAAATGGTGTTGTTTGGCATCATGTTCCAACAGACGCCAACCCTGCTGACCTGGTATCTAGAGGAACTGATATAAACGAAATTGGAAACTCGTTGTGGTTTAAAGGGCCAAGTTTTTTGATGAAAGAAAAGGACCAATGGCCACAACTTCATCAGTTCCAGATAGCGTCAACCCTGAAAACTTCTGAAGATAAAAAAGGTGTGACGGTTGGCACACTAGCGGAAGTTACGCATAATTGTCTTGTGGAGTTGATACATCGTCACTCCAATTTTGCTAAGTTAATTCGAATAGTAGCATATATACTTCGCTTTTGTTTCAAACGGCTCAGAATAGATTCTCTTGTCGTATCGGCATTAGAAAGGAAAATTTCATTCCTTAAATTAATCGGCGCAGTACAAGGCATTACATTTAGAAAAGAATTGAAATTGATGGAAAAATCAGCAGTCTTAGCACCTATGTTTCAATCGCTAAATCCATTCGTGGACAAATTTGAAAATAATGGCCTGAAATTTGAATTCATTCGGGTAGGAGGTCGTTTGTTACATGGCCTTCTCTCATATGAGGCTAAATTCCCCTTTTTGCTGACAAAGGATTCCGCCTTTGCGCAACTCTTTGTCAAAGACTTGCATCTTAGGCACTACCATGCAGATGCAAAGGTGCTAGTTGGGTTGTTAAGGCAGCAAGTTTGGTAGTTTATGTACTGCAGTTGTGAGAAACTGCGTACACTGCTTTAGATACAAGCCAAAATTTCTGGGGCAAATAATGGGAAATTTGCCAGCCGACCGTTTCCGAGAAGGCCGCCCTTTTAGAGTATCTGGTGTAGACTTTTGTGGGCCATTTGACGTCAGCTATAGGATCAGGGGGAGACCCCCTGTAAAAACGTATGTTGCCTCAAAAGCAGTTCACTTGGAACTTGTCATGGACCTATCCACTGATTCCTTTTTGAATGTATTTAAAAGGTTCATTGGGAGGCGCGGACTACCCGATACGATGTTCAGCGACAATGCGACGAACTTCGTGGGAGCGAGCAACGTGCTGAAGGAGCTGCAGACGGCATTCCTGGAGAGCAAGGAGCGACTGACCGGTTACGCAGCGGAGCGAGGGGGCACTGGAAGTTTACTCCCCCTCGAGCACCGTACTTCGGAGGACTGTGGGAAGCAGCGGTGAAGGCTGCCAAGCACAGACTGATGCGAGGAGCGGGCAATGCGAACCTAACGCCGGATGAGTTGAGCACGCATCTGGTGGACGTCGAAGCGTTGCTCAACTCCAGACCACTGTTCGTAGACAGCACCGATCCAAACGATGGCGAGATACTCACACCAGGGCAGCTACTCATCGGGCAGCCTTTGATTGCGCTGCCGCACGGCTTAGGACCAGAAGAGTCGAGCAACAAGCCAGGACCCGCGTACTTGAAGCAGTGGCAGCAGTTGTCGGCGCTCAGACTGCACTTCTGGCGCAAGTGGTCCAGAGACTACCTGCTCAGTCTGCAGCAGCGAACACAGTGGACCAAAGGCGAGGCCAATCTGGCGGAAGGGGCGGTCGTTATGGTGCACGACGACAACACACCCCCGCAACGATGGATCATCGGGCGCGTAACGCGCATAGTCTCAGGGGTCGACGGCAAGGTTCGGGTAGTGGAACTAAAAACACCAGCAGGTGCAATTAGGCGCCCAATTCACAAGTTGGCACTGCTCCCGAATTGTTAAAGACCGGAGCTCTTCAACGGGGCCGGAATGTTGGAGCTCATAAAATAAGTAGCTAAGTTAGTATGTAAGAGAACACATGGAGTGTCGTAAATTTATGCTCTTAAGCTAAGACGATCGGCAAATGCCGACGGGGAATTCGGCGAATTCTCTAAAAAGGCTTAGATAATTTTCATTTATTATAAAGCTAATAAAGTACAATATAGATTCCCCTACTCTGCTTAATCAAATTAATTTCTGAATTCCTTCTAGAGTTACACGTAATTTTCTGCCACTATCCTTGACCTTTTGTAATACTAACTACAGCTTGCATGACCCTTTCCGAGTTCTCTGTGATTGGGTTTTACAGGAATCTTCATGCTAAATTTGGTTTGTAATAGCTGAGAGACAGACAGACGGACATGGCTCAATCGACTCGGCTAGTGATCCTGAGCAAGAATATATATACTTTATGGGGTCTCCGACGCCTCCTTCTGCCCGTTACATACATTTGCACAAAGTTAGTATACCCTTTTCTGACCAATTTCAATGGTCCAAAATCACTTCGCAAATATCAACTTGGCCTGGGGTGCACACCTGCCTTAATATAAAACATAAACCTGCACAAACACACAAGCACAAGCACCACTCCTCGTTAACACGCTCCACTAACATATGCACGCATTTCTTGACCATCTCTGCACCGTACGCCAGAACAACACAAGCAATACATAATTAACACATTGTTTGGCACTATTTAAATGTAATAAGATTTAGTTAAGAAATAAAAAAAAAGTGTGTAACTAATATTTATAAGTTGCCTGATGGGTAATATAAATAAATATAATATTGAATAAAAAGAAGAGAATCCAACTGGTACTACTCCACATCAATAACAAACATAAACACAAAAAAATAATATACCATACTAATAAACCCACAAACGCAAGCAGCTAATCAATCGTAAAGGTAGAGGTAGATAGTCCGATCCCAGGACGCGGGTGATTGCGTATAATCTTGAAAACTTATATTGATATGCGGATCGCTGGTCTTGGATGAGTAAGACATTCATAAGGAAGTGATCTAGATGAGGCTAACTAATAATTATAATTAAGAGGCAATATTCAGAATATAAAAACATTTACAGGAACTATCCTATTCTGTTTGTAAGTTCACATCTCAATAGTATTTATTTAACCATTTTCACTTAGAAATTTTTTCCATAATTATTTTTCCATGCTATATGCTTCTTTTGGTATTATTAATTATGATTAATAATAAGTTTCATTTTCTACCCAACCTCCTGGGGTTTGTCTTATACAAAAGCGACGGCCTTCATCAAATAAAATTATGAGTAAGCCGAATGGAAAACTGTACGTCCACCATATAAGTCTAAAAAAAAAATACGTACGTATTACAATAGATAAATAAATAAACACTTACTTCACAGGATACATTCGTAACGCTTTTTTCATTCCCGGGGCATAACAAAGAATGCAGGCGATTACAGTCTCAATAACCAATGCAAAATTTAAAACTTTGTTACGCATTCCTTGCTGAATTATTGAGTTTCGACGAGTCTTGCAAATTATAAGGTCACACCATTGGGTTACAACTATTGATACAAAGAATCCTGTACTTGCTGTATACTCCAGCTCCTTACGTTCTGTATAGGTCTGCAATGAAGAGAACTAAAATCAAAACTTGAAAATACTGCAATTCATAATATTCTTATCAATCTCGCATATTGAATAAGGGTAGATTAGGATGTATATTAGTAGGCGCATATATTCAGAGTCCACTGCAGCTAAACATAGTATAATAAATAAAGAGCCTGCACTTTATTGCAGTGTTTACGTAAATAGGCAAATGGTGTAAATACGAAGTCAGCATTTCCACGCTGACCAATCGCTAATAAATGCATGGGCGCGTTAATCATCCTCCCATCCATCCATACTTTTTATATTACAATTATTTTAAATTAGAAATCTACATATTAATCGTAGCCCTTCTTTCCAGTAGGCAGCGTACAAATGATGAGCTGGAGAAGAATGTAACAGCGACGGCATGCAACAGCAGAAGCTACTCCAGCAACGTCAAAGCGAATTACCAACATCAACAAGACTTTGGCACCACCCACTAAACCCAATAATGTCAAACAGCTGCCGCTGTTAGTGGTAGCAACAGCGTTGTCATCGTCAGGCAAGGCTCATGAAAAAACCGCCTGTTCCTGCCAGAAGCAACGTCAACAATCTGAACCAGCAGAATTACCACAGTACAACACTAATGCCTACGCAAAGTAAGAGCAGGCACCGCTATATAACTAACTAACAAACATGCCGATAGTGGAACATAGAGAACAGAAGTCGGCTGCACCACAAAAAGTGAAGCAGTTTCGTCACTAATTTTCAGGCCGCGGATTTTAAAAAAATTTTAAAAATGTGCGTAACACGCAGAAGGAGGCATCTCCGTCCCCAAAAACTATAAATATTCTGAATCAACATCAAATGAAGTCAATGAGAACCGGGGCTTATTTGGTTCTTCTGGCCAGTATGTAGGCTTATCGGGAGTCACAATCGAACTTATTTAATAAGCGCGTTGTAAAGTTTCTTTGGGATCAAAAGGCGTGATCCCTAGTGCGTATGCTTGGCATTGTAATCACCGGCCGTTATAAATCGCTATCCGAGTGAGGGGAAAAATTCCAAAAATTGGTCCTCAGAAACTTCAAAACGATGTGGGCAGTAGACTGCGGGCAGAGTGACGCGGCCGTTGCTGGATTGCATGCTTATGGAAGTGGATTGCAGGTAGTCCATTTCAGTTCAATTGTAAAGGTGGTGTTTGAAGCGACTTCTGATAAGTATATCAGGCCCGCCATGGCGAAGAATAGGTAACCGGGAATATGTAAGTTATGCTTATCTGCTAGATGTGTCTCGGAGAGGAGCATGACGTCAATATTTTTTTCGGATTGGAACTGGGCAAGTTGAATGCGAATGGCGTTTCACGGCATAAAATTCTACTTAGATATTTGAAGTGGAGACATTATATTGATTTGGATGCCATAAGAAGCTGTATCAGTATATTTTGGTTTCATATAAGCTCTCTTTTAGGGTTTGCTGGGCTCTTTAGTTCCTTGTATACTACACAGCTACGCAAATTCGCTGTTTGATCGCAGTTGCTGAACATTTTTATAGACAAGTCGTCCTTGTTCTTATGGCAGTTCGGCGTGTGATGAGCTTCACTACAGACTTCGCAAATAGATTTCAGTGTATAGTAAGCCTTAGTGTGGCAGTTAGTGCAGTACACTGAGAGGCTCTTTCACTGTGTTGCGCCGATGCAGTAGGAGCTGTAACTTGTACATTGGGTGAACTTCATTTTACTCAGTGTCTCGATCTCTGGCTCCAACTGAAATTAGAATATGGTTTGTAGTTCCTTATTTGTTTAATATGTTCATGACCATTTTTGCATTAAAGTTCATTTCCTTAAGCGCTTGCCATTTGAAAATAACCAGTAGAATTCTTGTAAATTCGTCGGGTTAGTGTCTGCAAAAGTCGCGGAGAGAAGTACGCGTTGTTTCGTTGCAATGAGAGCCGGCGTTATGTCGTTGTAACTCATTGTTTTTTATACCCTTGGACCATTGAAAATGGTCAAAACAGGGTATACTAACTTTGTGCAAATGTATGTAACAGGCAGAAGGAGGCGTCGGAGACCCCATAAAGTATATATATTCTTGCTCAGGATCAATAGCCGAGTCGATTGAGCCATGTCCGTCTGTCTGTCCGTCTGTCCGTCTGTCTGTCTGTCTGGATGAACGCGCCGATCTCAGCTATTACAAAAGCTACGGACACCAAATTTAGCATGAAGATTCCTGTATACCATACGCAGATCAAGTTTATTTTCAATTTGGAATAACACGCCTACCGCCCCCGCAAACCGCAAATTTTGGTTTACATTGCTATTTACATTCGAAGAACTCATTTCTTAACGTTCTGCTTTAGCATATATATATATCATGCACATGTCAATTACCCAAAATACATGTGCATAAATGCAAACACTTATACATACTTAATTTGTGTTCACACATACATATGTAAAATTATATACAACCAATAGCGTGGTTGATCGGCATGCATGAATGCAGGTATTTACTAGATTTCTAATATAGACATATTATTATTATTTAATTATTTATATATTGACTTTTTATTAAATAAATATTAATTTAGATTTCACGATATATTATGAGCTATCATATCGATAGCTTTTAATATACATTAAACATATCGATATATATTTCATATGTTTTGCATATAAATTATATTAATATGTGTAAATTATATTATATCCCCACGTCTATTGAAACTATGTTTGAAAAAAATGTACTAACATTTCTTCTACTTTGTTTTTTTAATATATGTATATTTTGTATGTATATTAGATTCTATAGATCATTATTATAAATTTAAGGTTTCGCGCACTTTTTAATTGCGGCGATAAATTATTGGCAACGTATCAAAATTGTTGCAAGGTGGCAGCGCGCTTCAGTGTTATGTTAATTTGTAGTTTGCGATTGGCGTGTTCGGTGTCGTCGTCGATTGTCGATTATCATTTGTATTTTCGATATTAAATATAAAATAATATATAATTAATTCGCGTGTTCGTGATACATTTAACATTTAATGCAAATTAATATAAGTCGAGTATATAATAAGTAAATCCTCGTGTGTGATTGTTATGCGTTAACGGAACATTTTTTATGCTTGTGAATGATTGCGCCCTGCCCGTAACGTGGCGCGCAATTTTAGAAAAGTGCGGTACACAGCGTAACGTATTTTTGTGCATGCATACATATATGTGTATAGACTCTTCTGAAGTGTGTGTGATTGTACGTGAACATCGGTATCGGTTCGTTTCCGCGATTCAAATTGGAATTTTCGCTGGAATTTCTTGCAGGTTTAATTTATTATTTCTTTGATTTATATTTATTCTTTTTTCCACATTTTGTTTATTTTTATTTTCCTTATTAAATTTTATTATTATTTGTTCTTTCATTAGATATTTATTTTCATTTATAATATAATTATTTTAAATAATATACATATATTTATTTAAATATATGAATATAATTATAATATATATATATCTATTTAAATATATGAATATATTTATATATATAAATAAATATACTAACTTTATTTTATATATATAACTATATATTAATTTTTGATAAATATATATTCAAATTAAATTAATTTATAAGAATTTTATTTTTAACATACCTATATATTATTTTAAAACTTATATATTAGAAGATGCCTAGACTTAAGAGAAAGTCAGCTTGCAATAGGAGTCAAACACAGCGAAAAAGAAATCGTTTGAATAGGTCAGATATAGACTTTTCTGAGCAGGAACGCGTAAATAATCTAGAGGCACATAGAGAACGTAGGCAAAATTTCGAATTTAGGGAAGCTGAAAGGGTTAGAGATAGTCAACAGCATCGAGTCCGCAGAAGTAATAGAACATTTAGGGCCGTTGAGCAATTACCGGACACAATTCGTCACACTACTCTTCGGGCTTCTTCGCCAATCAGATTACAAGAACAACTTGCTGACACTTCGCGTCGTTCGAGGCGCAGGCGAGATGCTGACCTTCGATCTCAGGAAAGAGAGCAGGATGCAGTTCGTCGCCGTGTACGTCGCAGTGATTCTGCAATTAAAACAGACGAACAACTTGCCAACACTTCGCGTCGTTCGAGTCGCAGGCAAGATGCTGAGTTTCGATCTCAGGAAAGAGAGCAGGATGCAGTTCGTCGCCGTGTTCGACGAACTGATCATTCAACTAGAAATGCCGAACAACTTGCCAATACTTTGCGTCGATCGAGGCGCAGGCAATGTCCACAATTCAGGTCCAACGAAAGCGGACGAGATGCTGTTAGAAGGGCGATTTAGCGACAAAATCAGGAGACGCGAATTTTAGAAAGGGCAATAGATAGAAGTCAAAGGTCTCAGGTTAGAAACAATCCTATTCGTAGGATTGTTGAGCAGGCACGCAATACTAGTGCACGCCGCAGTGCTCGAATTCGAGCTCAACGTGAGGCCTTTGAAGCCCATAGGAATATGTCGCAAAGAGTGAGTCTATATAGGAGTATTTGCACCAATAGGATAGCAGAGAATAGGAGAAACGCGTCCCGCAATAGAGTGGACCGTGCGAATACCCTTCCAGATGATAGGATATCGCAGGTTAAAACTAGTTTAGATTGCCTAATAGCCAATTTTAATAAGACAGTCAAGCAGGGACCCGATCAGGTTTGCATATGTTGCAAAGGTTTGTGGTTTCCACATCAAGTGGACAAAATTTCGCGTGAGGTCATAGAGGAAAAGTGTAGTGAGGCAGATAGTGTTGATATTTTGTATCTTTCCTCTATGTTTCCATCCCATAATAATAGGTTTAGCTTTTGCAAAACCTGCAGCCGCAGTATTAAGTCAGGGAAAAAACCAAAGGCTTCTATTCCAAATGGCCTAAATTTTCCGGAGCTTCCGGAATGCCTGAAAGGCTTGACGCCTCTAGAAGGCTGATTTCTTCCCGTCTTCCTTTTATGATCATAAAGTCTCTTGGATATGGACGTCAAAGTGCCATTAAAGGAGCAGTGATCAATGTGCCAATTCCAGTTGCAAATGTTGTAACTTCCCTTCCCAGGGCATTTAATGAACCCGAAGTAGTTCAGATTCATCTTAAGCGTAGGATGGAGTATAACCATGATTTCATGGCTGAAACCATAAGGCCCTCAAAGATAGTTGATGCAATTCGGTATTTAGTGAACACAGAACTTTATAAGAAGCACCAGGTTACTATCAATGAGCAGTAGTTGTCTTCTTACTCAGCTGAGACTGTACCATTTGTTGCGTCAGCAGACGACAGGGACATTGTGTGTCAAATGTTAGAAAAGGCAGCACAACCTAATGAGCATAGAGTAGTAGAAGAAGAGGTAGAGTTGAATCCAGGAGGTCAAGAAACCTTCATGGAAAATGTCCCTGTTGAAAACATAGATATTCCTCGAATTGCTATAGCACCAGGAGAGGGTCAGCGACCTCTTGACATGATAACCGATTGTGATTCAGAGGAGCTGGCTTTTCCCACAATATTTGCAGGCATTAAAAGGAAATGTCAGGAAAGTTTTACAACTATAGTTAGATCAGAGCTTAGGAATTTTGATAGAAGAGGTTGTAGAACTGATAAATTATTTCATAACTTCAAAAAGTTAGAAATGATTAGCATTAGGAATAGCACATCAATTTGCTTACGTAAGCACTCTGCCACTCAAGGCATTTCGGCTGCTGATGTGCGTAATGATGAAACTTTAAATAGGTTAATACTTCATGATGATGGCTATAGGCTTTTTAAAGGTATTCGCACGTCTCCTGCTCATTGGGAGGACGAGAAAAAGAAAGTGATGGCTATTATTAGGCAGGTAGGGCTTCCAACTTTTTTTATAACATTTTCCGCAGCGGAAACTAGGTGGCCGGAGCTTTTAGTCTTGCTATGTAAAAATGTAGACAAGCTAGAAGTATCCGAAGAAGAAGCGTTAAATTTGGGGTTTAATGAGAAAGCTCGTCTCATTAGAGCAGACCCAGTGACCTGTGCCAGATATTTCGATTTTCGATATAGACAGGTTTTAAAACTGATGAAAAAGGAAGGCGGTGTCTTTGGTTGTCACCAGGTCATCAAGTTTTATTGGCGAGTGGAGTTTCAGCAAAGAGGCTCTCCACATATATATGGCATGTTCTGGCTGAAAGACGCCCCAAAGCTCGACCTAAAGAATGAGTCCACATTTATGACTGTGAAGTCCTTTATTGATCAGTTTATTACTGCTGATTCTAGTTGCCCGGACGTTGCTCCATATTTGGAGTATCAACTCCATAGTCACGGGCACTCTTGCAGGCGAGAAATTAGGTCAAAACAAATTTGTAGATTTGGTATCCCATACCCTCCCATGCCTCAAACAGAAATTCTTCTCCCTTTAGAAGAAAATGCTCCAAATTTGGCCGAGCATCGTAGGAATTTCGAAAAAATTCAAAGCCTGCTCGACTTCCCATTTGATCGTGAAAGCGTAGAAAATTTTAACGATTTTAACAACTTTTTGTCCCACGATCAACTTAACCTTAGTTATGAGGGCTACATTAATGCTGTAAGATCAAGTATAAAGAAACCAAAAGTTTTTTTGAAGCGATCTTTTGCAGCAATCAAGCTTAACGCTTATAACAAGCACCTCCTTTTGTTGCAGCGAGCAAATATGGATATTCAGTTTATTTTAGACCCCTATGCTTGCTGCAGCTACGTCGTTAATTATATTAACAAGTCTCAGAGAGGTATCTCAATGTTGATGCGTGAGGCAATCAATGAGATTAAAGACAATAACAATGTAACTATTAAGCAAAAGTTACAACATTTAGGTAACAAATTTATATTTGGCACTGAGATATCCGCTTTTTATAGCTACTGCAAATCAGAACGAGGAGCTCGCCAAGAAAATGCAGATGACTTTGACGATGATGTGCCTAGGGCTTCTGAATCAATAGTTTACGCTCTTCGCGATAATAGTGGCTTCATTAGAAAGAGGACCACTGCGTGCATAATTAGGTATAGGAGATTTAATGTCAATACAGAAACAAGTGTCTATTTCAGAGAGCTAAAAATGCTTTACGTCCCATGGCGAGATGAGCATTTGGATTTAGTCACACATGACTGTGAATTGTTCTGTAGGGAAAATTCGGAGTTAGTAGAGAACAATCGCAGAAAATATAATTTACTAGATGATAGGGAACTAGAAGATGCTCTGAGCCACTTAACATAGGAAGCAGAAAATGAGAATAATCAAGTAGGAGAACAGGAAGTGGTAGATGATGGCTTCACAGTTTTAGGATTGCCTGAAATAGATCCACATCTAAATGTTTTAAATGTGGATGGAAATATTGATATGAATGATGAAGATAGTAATGTCCGTTTTATCAAGCTTCCAGCCTTAGTTTCTCAGGAAAGCTTAGCTAATATAGTTAGATCTCTTAATTTAAAGCAGAAGCTATATTTTACACATGCTTTGCATAATGCCAAAATCAATACAGTCTTTTATGAATTTGTTGGAGGCGGCGCCGGAGTCGGAAAGAATTGACTTATATCAGCAATTTTTCAGTCATTATCCGTAATGTATAACAGTATACCAGGAGCTGATCCGACATCTGTTAAAATCCTCTTATGTGCACCAACAGGAAAAGCAGCATTCGGAATTAGTGGTTCGACACTGCATTCCATGTTTTCACTTCCTGTTAATCAATCTCGCTCAGCACCTCTAAGGGCCTTAAGCCATGATTTAGTTAATAGCCTTCATTCAAGGTTAATCGATCTTAAATTAATTATTATTGATGAAATATCAATGGTTAGCTCTCTAATGTTTTCTTATTTAGATTCTCCTTTGAAGCAAATTTTCAAAAATACTTCTCCTTTTGGTGGTGTTTCTATCATCGTATTCGGTGATCTTAGACAGTTACAGCCCGTAGGAGGTAGTTGGATTTTCGATCCAAATACCACAGACCCTTACCATGAATTATTTGGTACGTATCTCTGGGACCTTGTTATCGATATTAACCAATTTAAAATTTATAAAGAAATACCGATATCTACTGCTCACACCGCTTTAGGGAATTGCGGCGATAAATTATTGGCAAAATATCGAAATTGAAGCAAGGTGGCAGCGCACTCCAGTATTATTATTAATTTATAGCTTGCAATTAGTATTATACAATTAAATACTTTTTATGGCAACATACGTCCAAGGGTATCCTACTGTCGTGTGCAACTCGACTGTTGCTCTTGTTTTTTGTTGTCTTTTCTTTAAAGATGTGAAACTACTTGCTTATACGTTTTCAAACACAGAATATGTATTGCAATAGAGCGCCTCTTTCGCTTTCGGTTTAAATATTTATTCAAATCAACCGATTTTATATGGAGGTCGGTTAAAACACCTCTTCACACGTCAGCGTGCTAATGGCAACCCCTGTTAAGTATCCGGCTTAAAGCACAAAAAATAAAGAGAGCGGGGTCTTAAACATTAACATATCACTTATTCCTCACGGCAATTTTAAGCGACCTTGATTTTCAACGCAGGCGTGTTGGACACTTCACAGTTTATTTATAAATAATGAACGCTCTAATTTGACAAAATCAAAAAGCCGCTGTGAATCCTTAGTTACAAGAGGGAGAGTAAGCGGAAGATGAAGAAGGGTGCTGGACACTCCAAGTGTCGTTCTCAGAGCAAAGCTGTTAAAAAGGGAACTTGACAACTAGGGTGACATTCCCTACCAGAAAACACAGGCCTCCCGCAAACAGCTCTTTCTGCCTGTCAAACGCTACCGACCATGCAGACAGCCAGAAATACAGACAAGAACACACCAATTTACTAAAGTCGTTATTTAAGGTACGGCAATGGTCAACATATGCCATTTATTTATTTCATATGTCGATTTTTGGCAGTCGACTATGCTATATTTTATACAAAAATTTTAAAATTAAGTTAACTAAAGTAAAATTAAAAATTAATTATTTGTCTTTTATTTGAAAATTATATTGTATTATATTTATATAAATCTGTTCAACTTACCCACTCTTGCCCATATCCATCAATTAAGTCTTCGACATCTTTAGAATCCCAGTCATGTCTTATACCAAGAAGTCTTGTAAAAGGAAAACCATGTTCCGCCATAATTGCAAAAAATGTAAAAAAACAAGCAGTTGTTTGAATAACTCCAATTTGTAAGAATGCCATAAAAATTAATCTGCAAAAATTGTTCTTACAAGCGGTGCAACTTAATACTAAAAAAAACATACTTTTTGTTTACCAAATGATCATAAGGGTCTCGAGGCATGCGCTTCATAATATCAGACTCTGCCTTTTCATAAGCAAGAGATATTGCGGGAACCATATCAGTTCCAATATCTATACATAAAATTGCAATAGTACCTAAAGCCAATGGAATATCAAATGTCATAAAGCACAAAAAAGGGGTAATCTCCGGTAGATTTGAGGTAAGAGTATAAGCTATGGACTTTTTTAAATTATCAAATATCAAACGGCCTTCTTCTATACCAACTATGATGGAAGCAAAATTATCATCTAGCAGAATCATATCCGCCGCTTGCTTAGAGACGTCAGAACCTGCAATACCCATAGCTATACCTATATCAGCACGCTTAAGGGCTGGTGAATCATTTACACCATCTCCGGTTACCGCTACAATTTCGCCACGTCTTTGGCAGGCTTCAACAATAATTAATTTTTGTTGAGGCGAAGTTCGTGCAAATACTATCTCATTGTGGTGATAAATAATATCATCTAAATCCTCAGCTCTCATTTCGCGTAGCTCACCACCATGTATTACAATAGCAGTACTCTGTCGAGGATCAACTTCACTTGGAAGAACCCCCGAGTGTTTCGCAATATCCTCTGCTGTAGGACTGGTAATAATACCCACACTTCGAGCAATTGCTTTAGCTGTAATTGGATGATCTCCTGTGACCATAATAACTCTAATACCTGCCGTTCTACACTTAGTCACTGCATCAGGTACAGCTGCACGTGGTGGATCAATCATGGATATTAATCCTAGAAAACGAAGATTTATTAACGGAAAATTTGGAGGTTCTGTGTTAAATTCATAGGAGAGTGGATATTGTTCCTTTGGTAGAAAAAGATCGGCAAATCCCAATACTCTTTCACCCATTCCACCCATATCTAAATATGCGTCTTCAAATAATTTTTTATAACTGTCATTTATAGGCAATGTTTCACCGTTAATTAATATCTTATTACATCGGTCTAAAATTCTTTCCGGTGCTCCTTTCATTTCTAATATAAAAAAAGCGAAGTCTGAATTAAACGCATGCACCGAAACTTGATATTTTTCGGTAGAGTTAAATGGTATCTCAGTGATTTTCAAGTGCGTACGACGTACTGGTAGTATACTACCATAAATTACATCAGCAAATTTAAGAAGAGCGGCTTCAGAAGCATTGCCATTTATTTCTTTTTTTAACGGGTTCACATCTTCCTGTCCTCCTTTAAATTCAGCTGCATTACACAATGCTGCACATAATAACAGAGCATCAAACGATTTATCATCTTTATCTCTAAACTCAGATCCCTCAAATGTATCATTGGTATTAGATTCTACAATTTTGTTATCATACCATAAATGCGCAACAGTCATTCGATTCTGAGTTAACGTTCCTGTTTTATCTGAACAAATTGTTGATGTAGACCCTAAAGTTTCCACAGCCTCTAAATTTTTCACTAGACAATTTCTGTTAGCCATTCTTTTCGCTGTAAGTGTCAAACAAACAGTTACGGTTGCCAAAAGTCCTTCGGGAACATTAGCCACTATAATTCCAATAAGAAATATTGCGGCATCTAAAAAAGTGTAATCCAACATTAAAGCTATGACAAAAAATATAACGCCCAGCGTGACTGCAAAAATTGTAATAATGCGAATAAAATGTTGAATTTCCTTAGAAATAGGAGATTGTATCTCATCTAATCCGGCAGTTAAATTTGCAATTCTTCCCATTACAGTTTCATCGCCAGTAGCAATAACAACACCACGGCAGGTACCTTCGACAACATTAGTTGAGAAAAAAGCTAGATTCCTAGTTTCCAGTGGATTGTCATGGGTGAATTCTGTTGTCCTTATTTGAGGCTCTGATTCACCAGTTAGCGATGAATTATCAACTTTTAGACTACGAGCTTCTAATATACGTATATCGGCGGGAACCCGATCTCCAAATTTTACATCCACAATATCACCAACAACTAAATTTTCAGCTGATATGGTATTAATTTCACCTTCTCGGATAACTGTTGCGTATTGCGGAACAAGATTTTTAAAAGAGTCCATAATAGATGATGACTTGTGCTCCTATTTTATGGAAAAGTTGATCATATATAAAACTAATTTGTTTAGCTTAAAATTAACTTACCTGCAGATATGAAAATATCCCCGTAATAATAACTACTGTTAAGAGTGCCAAGCCAAGATACAAATTATCATCAGATGGTTCATATAATGTTACCGATTGTATTATATATGCTGTAAAACATAATAAAGCTCCTGCCCAAAGTAGCATAGCAAAGCCTCCGAACATATTCTTCATTAAAATAACCCACGACGGTGTCGGTGGTGTTGGAGTTAACATATTAGGCCCATCAGTCTCAAGTCGTAAAGCAGCTTCAGTATGAGACAATCCCTAAAAAACAAGATTTACTATTACGCGAAATACAAAATGTTAAAAATCTATGAAATAAATTATACCGAATTCAGATCTGTTCCTAGTCGATTTAAGAGCTCTTCTATAGATATTTTGTGATTATCAGTTTCTACATCTTTCTTAAAGGATTGTATTTCGTTTTTTGTTTTTTTGCGACTTTTTTGTTTTTTGTGTTCTTTATTCTTATTTTTTTTGAACATACTTTACAATATTTAACTTGAAAATGTACTAAATATTTAGAGCTTTTAACTGTAAATATTTGAAATCTTATAAATTATATAATATCAAGGCAAAGGTGATGTCTGACTTGTGGACTACTAGATTACTTTTATATTACTGGTGATCATTTGGATTGCGTTTATATGACATATTTTTTTTTAATACTGAAGGATTTTGTATCATAAAGTGGTGCTAATACTGTGTTTTAGTTATTGTGTATTACATAATTGAACCAATTATTTTGAAAGTTTTTGGTTGTTGTTTTTAATAGTTGCATTGAGTATATTTCTCGTTTACTTTCTTATACTCTCAAGCTCTCAATGCTTGCATTATTGGTGTAGTTTTCATCTATTCTATAAATCTATGTATCAGCAGAAGGAAGCGCGGCAGACCCCATAAGGTATACGAGGTGTGTTCAGTAAGGTGACTTTTCAATGTAACTTTCGATTATCGTTTTTTTTTTTTGTTTTCTTATGTTGGTACACTCTTCCCGAACATCTGCTCCAAGATTTAAGTGAATGGCATTTTTTTTTTAAGTTTTGACCAAAAGAACCGTCGCATGAGCATCGCTTAGGAGCTGTTGAATGACATCAACGGTGACCAAGATTTATTCAAAAGGGTCATAACTGATGACAAAGGGGTATATGGTTATGATATCGAAACCAAAGCCCAATCGTCCCAAGGGAAGGGCCCAGGTGAGCCAAGACCGAAAAAAGCACGCCAAGTTCGATCAAATGTCAAAGTTTTGCTCAGTGTTTTCTTCGATTACCATGTATCAGCAGTTCTTACCATATGGTCGTACTGTCAATAAACAGTATTATCTTGAAATTATCCGCCTTTAGCGAGAAGCAATACGAAGAAAACGTCCAGAATTTGCATCACGATAATGCCCCTGCTCACTCATCTTTGCTAGTGAGACAATTTTTGGCCAAAAACAACACCACAATCATGCCTCAGTCACCATATTCACCGGATTTGGCCCCATGTGACTTTTTCCTGTTCCCAAAACTAAAGAGACCTATGAAAGGACGGAGATTTGCAACGATTGAAGAGATAAAGACTGCATCGCTGGAAGAGCTCAAGGCTATACCGAAAACTGCTTATGAGAAGTGCTATGAGGATTGCAAAAACCGTTGGCATAAGTGTATTGTTTCTGAGGGTGATTACTTTGAAGGGGACAACATAATAAATAATTATTTTTTCTTTTCTCGACTCTTCTTTTTCATGCACATGTCAATTACCCAAAATACATGTGCATAAATGCAAACACTTATACATACTTAATTTGTGTTCACACATACTGTAAAGATGTTTTCTCGGGCTAGGGTATAACTCTCAGTCTAGCCAGGGTCTTTACAGCAAAATTTATAAATGACTAGGACTACCAAGACGTTTAGAAAGAGAGAGAAAGGGGTCACTGGCAGATCAGAAAAGCTGAGACATGTCGGGCACAGCGAACACGCCCCTTTTCACGCGTACACGTGGCCCGTGTCTTCCACGTGTACTCGTGAACGACGCAGAAGGGTGTTTTCACCGTACCTGACACTTTTGGCCGCGTTTTCGCTGCGCACCCGATCGGCTGCAGGCCGTGGGGAACGCTCGCGACCGCAAATACCTTCACCTGTACTCCCACAAGTCGCTTCGGTGGTGTATTGCACCACACCGCAACTCGTCTCTGGACACAAGTTTACGTATTTGCTTGTCAACTAGCGATCGTTCACAGCACACAGACACAATCGGGCGCACACGCGAACTTTCCTGCAAACACGTCTACGAAGGGAAAGTGGCCGAAATATTCACCGCGAGTTTTCGTTTAAAAGTGCCTACGCATTGTTTATGGTTTACTTTTCTTTTATTCACAAGTTCCGTTTCCGTATTTTTATTTCAAAATATTCACTTAACTATCCCTGCCTCTCTGTGTCCCTACCTACTTCGCACCATACGTTGCTTCTTTTAACTTTGCTTCCTTCTATTTTCTTTGCACTGCTTACCCCGTTTCTTCTTCAATAGTGTCCTTGTCCATTGTCCTTTGTGTTGAGTCCTTGCTTCCTTTTCTATTTCTTTTTTTATATTTTTAGGTCCTTTCACTTTTTTCACTTTGAGAGCGGATCTGACTGACCTCTTTCATTTGCCTGGCACTTCTGTGTCGTGGCCTAATTTTGCAGCCTTGATTTCGACGCTTTCCGTCCGCTGCTGCCCGCCGCTGTCCGCGGTCGCTGCCTGGGCGGCGCTGCCCGCGGTCGCTACCCGCGGTCGCTTGCTATGCTCGGCCGATCATGCTTCGGCTCGTGTCGCTTTGCTTGCGAACTTGCCGTTTTGCCTAGCCTGGCGCCCTGCATGCCTAGATCGGCACGCGACTCGTAGCTTTGCCTAGTTCGGCTTGCGACTTGTCGCCTGCATCGATCCGTTCGTGTGCTGCGTCGGCTTCGTGCTGCCTGCATGCTTCTGCTCGCTTCGCTCTGCTCGCTTTGCTCTGCTCGCTTTGCTCTGCTCGCTTTGCTCTGCTCGCTTTGCTCTGCTCGCTTTGCTCTGCTCGCTTTGCTCTGCTCGCTCCGCTCTGCTCGTCTGCTTTTGCTCGCTTCGGTCTGCTTCTGGAATTTTCGGGCGCCGTTACACATGCGTCGCGAGATTTGTAGAGACGCCGTTACCCAGGCGTCGCAAAATTTGTCAAGACGCCGTTACTTGTGTGCATGGGCGTCGACCAACGGGCGTTTGCTTGTATTCTGCACCCCGCGGACTTGCACTTGCCTATGCCCCTGCCTATGTCTCGCCTATGCCTTGTCAATGTCTTTGCCTATGCCTTGTCTATGTCTTTGCCTTTTGCCTTTGCTTGCTACCCATTACATGTAAACCCATGGGGTATTATCAACTTAAAATATATTTCGTCCATTTAAACTTAAAACTAGATAAATCTTTGTGACGCGTTTCATACGTCGTCACACCCCCCCCTTACTTCACCGGGGTTGAGGTAAATAAAAAAAAGGTAAAAAAAAAAAAAACGAAAATTACAGTTTTTCTCTAATGCTACGCGGCTTCCGCCGTTTCCTATCTATTGGCTCCGCTCGATGACGGTCACCGCTCCCCGACCGTTGATGCGTGCCCGGAAGCGTACGCCGTCTCCATCTGCCAAAAGCGACGCTGGCTTGCGGGGGTGTCGCTCCAGCTGCCGTTGCACTCGCTCTACCACCCGGCGAGGCAAACGGTGGTCGAAAGTGGGCACTCGCCATGAAATGGAGCGAGAACCCACTGCTCCGGGTGCTTCCGCCCGGTAATGGGCAGTCTCTCGGCCCGCAACATCGACAATAAGGCCTCTCCGACCTCCGCCCGGTGGTCAATAACGGGACGCGCGGGTGGCCGCACTGAATCCTCCTCCGACTCCTCCTCAGAGGATGATGGAAACGGTCCGGCCCGCACCTTCACATAGACACTCTCCCCTTTGAGTATGCCCTTTAGGGGGGGCGGTGTGAGGATGCGCCAAATCCGTGCTGGGGGAAAGACCGGCCCGTCTCCCGTTGTACAAGCCCGGCTTGTAGAGGGTTCTTCTTCCTCGGGCGGCCCACCCGACTCTGTCTCGCGAACGGCCGGCGCAGGCGGTATGCCGAAGCTGCTCGCCTCGCTGATGGGGCTGTACCGGCCTAATTCCTCGGGGTAAGCCTCCACTTTTGGCGCTTCGGCGACCCCGGCGAGGAAATGGCCCGCAAATCCCTGAGCTGCGAGCAGATCATTTATAAGCCACTCCTCCGTCTCCATGGCGTCGTTGGGGTCGTCGGCGGGTGGCTGCTCAGTGCTTGACGCTAGCCAGTCCGGGAACCACACCTCGGTTTCGGTCGAATCGGCGCTGGTGGTTTCAGGCTGCGGTACCAGTGGTGGCATGCCTTCCAGGTCCCATCCCTCAGGGTTATAGTGCCGTCCTTGGATCGCACTCGCTTGCTGCGCATTCTCGGCCGCGGTCCCGTGTACTTCTTGTAGGTGTCGTTCCTTGTCCTCCGGTGTTCTAGATTCCGTTCGGATGATTGGAGTCACTTCCTCGTAAAGTGCTCCAGGCAAACGAGGTTCGCGGCCCTGCACTAAATACGCCGGACTAAATCCAGTGGTGTCCGAGGCACTGGTATTTATCGCCAGGCTAATTTCGGGCAGGTGCTCGTCCCACGTCCTCTGTTCCTCGCCTAAATATTGCGCCACCATGGTTTTAATGGTGCGGTTCGCCCTCTCGGTAGGATTTTGCTGTGGTGTGTACGGTGCGGTGTGTTGCAAGTCCATGCCCAGTTGTTTGCAGAAATTCACGAAGATCCGGCTCGTGAACTGTGTCCCATTGTCGCAGACGAAGGTTTGGGGCACGCCGGTAGAGCGTGGGAGTGGTCCCACGAAATCCGCGCACAGGACGTCGAAAGGTGCCTGTACTTGCCGGGTGTGCATCCGCCCTGGAGGTTTCAGTTGGCTCACCTTGAATTTCTGGCAGGTCTCGCATTTCTGAACGTATCGGGCTACGTCTCGAAAGAGTCCTGGCCAGTAGTAACGTTGACGGACCTGGTTCAGGGTTTTCCGTACTCCCTGATGTCCGGCGGCGGGTTGATCGTGACACTCGCTAAGCACTCGCTGGCGTAATGGTTTGGGTACGCAAAGTTTCCACGGCGTGTAGTCCTCCTCGTCAGGTCGAAATCCTCCTCGTCTGTAAAGCTGGTCATGTTCCTTGATGAATTCCGGGTATTTCTCGGGCTCCTTCTCCAGAAGATCCAGCATTCGGGTGATCCATGGACAAGGCAAGTTCTCCTGCGTGGCTTGCTGTAGCGTTTCTAATGGACGTCTGGACAACGCGTCCGCCACCACGTTCTGATCCCCCGACGGTAATGCACGTTAAAGCGGAACTGCTGAAGTTCTAACGCCCAGCGCGCAATCCTTCCGGTGGGATTCTCGATGCTGTTCAGCCACTTGAGTGCCAGGTGGTCCGTGATGACATCGAACTCATATCCCTCGAGGTAACACCGCAACTTCCGAATTGCCCACACGATAGCCAAGCACTCCTTCTCTGTGGTGGAGTAACGGCTCTCGGCTCCGGAGAGGCGTCGACTCGCGTAAGCAATGACTCGTTCGGTGCCTTGTATCTGTTGAGTTAGTACCGCGCCAAGTCCAACGTCGCTTGCGTCCGTTTGAAGCGTGAACCGCTCGCTGAAGTCCGGGCAGGCCAGTACCGGTGCTTCCGTAAGGCTCGTCTTCAACGCCTCGAATGCCCGCTGCTGATCCTCGCTCCACGTCCATCGGCGACCCTTTTCAGCAGTGCTGACATGGGTTGCACCAAGGTGGCGAAATTTGGCACGAAGCGTCGGTACCAGGAGGCGATTCCCAGACATCTCCTCAGTTCCTTGACGGTCGTGGGCGGTTGCAGTTCTTTGATCGCGGCAATCTTGTTAGGATCCGTGTGAATCCCACCTTCGCTGACCTGGTGCCCCAAGTAAACGATGCTTTTCTGGAAGAAGCTGCACTTGGCCTTGTTCAGGCGCAAGTTCGCATTCCGCAGTCTCCGGAACACCTCTCGAAGGTTGTCCAAGTGTTCCTTAAACGATCGCCCTATGACGATGATATCGTCGAGGTATGCGAACGCATGTGGCTCCATGTCTGGTCCGATGACTCCGTCCAACGCGCGTTGAAATGTGGCCGGGGCTGAATGCAACCCAAAGGGCATCACCTTCCAGTGGAAGAGACCTCGGCCGGGTACCGTGAATGCGGTGTACTCTCGGCTGCTCCGGGCCATAGGTATCTGCCAATACCCACTCTTCAGATCCAATGTGGAAATGAACTTCGCATCCTTGAGCTTCTCCAAGATATGGTTGATCCGCGGCAGTGGGTATGCGTCCGGAATGGATTTCGCGTTGAGCTGGCGATAATCCACGCACATCCGCTTCTCTCCAGTCTTCTTCCCGACGAGTACAATTGGTGCACTGTATGGGCTTCTGGACGGCTCAATCCGACCATCTCGCAGAAGCTCATCAACTTGCTCGTTGATGATCTTCTGCATGGCCGGATTCTTCGGGTAGTACCTCTGCTTGATAGGGTACGCATCCCTCATGGTGATGGTGTGCTCCGCAATGTGCGACACCCCCATCAGCCCATCGAATTTGGCCAGTTCAGACTGTAGGAAGGCCTCCACCTGTTCCTCGTCTGACGCTGCGCCCGTTTCCTGCGTCGCGGCGCCTCGCAATGCAGCGTGGCCAGGCGTAGGCTGTCCCCTACGGCGCCTGCCCTTGCTTCGAGCTGCTAAGGTAACCTGGCTCGCGTCTTCGCCTGGTTTCCTCGTGCCTTCCTCTGTTCCCGGGTTGTTCGCCACGTTTTGAACACCCGGCTGCTTCTCCACACCCTGTTCGTCTCGTACTCTGCTTTGATTTCCTACACGTTGTTCCTGCGTCTGTTGTCGTTCCCTTCGTTGGTGATCTCTGCCATGTTCGCTGCTCTGTCCGTCTGTATTCCTGGGTCGTCGGAACGGATTCAGTCGCCGCGCGGTGGGACAAACTGGTGGTAAGACCGCGGCCTTACTATTTGCCTGCGCTACTGCTTCCTCCGTTGCCCGGCGAGTTGTTCCGGCCGTCGGGGTTGTCTCCTCCGGTGTACTTTGGAGGCGCAACCGTGCTTGCCCGCACTCGAGGGTTGCCTCGATGCCGCACAGGAAGTCCATGCCGAGGATTACATCATCCAAGATGACCGGTAGAACCAGCATCGGTATGATCGTCTCCTTCTGTCCGAGCTGGACACGCACTCGTAGCGCTCGTGTTACTTCCCTCGACGATCCGTCAGCCAACTTGATACGGACCAGCGCCGCCCGCTCGTTATCGGGCGTACTCAGCCGGGTGGCCATACGCTCACTTATGAAGCTGCGTGTAGCTCCGGTGTCGATCGTGGCATCCGTCGTCAAATCCACTGCCGCACCGCATCGGTACTACTTCTGGGGACCCTGAGGTTGCGTCTCCGACTGGTTCCCCATCGGTTGAAGACGCGAAGCATTTCCCGCCTGGTCCCGCCGGCAGCAGTCCATAGTGCGCACGTCACGCCGTCCACAGTCCCAGCAGAAAAGGACCCTGTCGTTGCGGCAGTTCGTCTGCACGTGTCCCGGCTGCGCGCAGTTGTAGCACAGGCGCTGCGTGTTGCTCCTTGTGGGTTCCGGCGCCGCCGTGGCTCCGTTCGCCAAGGGAGTGGTTCCGCCCTCGCTCGTGGCCGGAATTGGCGCCGATCTTGGTTGTTGGTCGCTCCTCCGTTGCTCTGGATATCTGGGTCGTCGCTGCCGTTGTAATCCCTTGGTGGTCTCGTAGGTCGTAATCAACTGGCTCAGCTGGGCCAGAGTCTCGAACTCATGGCGCCGTGTGAACAGCTGGTATTCGGGCAACAAGTTGTCGTAGATCCTCTCTAGCTCCTGCTCCCGAGTGTATCTGGCGCGTTGCATCATGGTTCGTAACTCCAGGGTGTAATCGCGGAACGGCTCGCCTTGTCGTTGTACGCGACTACGTATCGCGTCCTCCAGTCGTTGGAAATAACGCGGGGGTAAGAAGAAGTCCGTGAATTCTTGCTTAAATTCCTCCCACGTGGCTCGGTAAAGGCGGTTCACCCGGAACCAGTCCTCGGCCTGTCCCGACAGCGTGTTCGCGATCGCCTGTGGTAGCTGTTGTACGTTGATTTGGTACATTTCAGCCTTCTCCTCCAGATGCTCAATGAAGCGCCACGGATCCGCCGCCGCCCCACTAAACGACACGCCCCAGCGGTGCACACGGTCTGCCAGTTCGTATGGCTCCATCCTCCTGTAGCCGGCTCCAGCCATACCGCTCGTGGCCGGGGCTCTTGCCGCGAAGTTGGGAACGGGCAACGTCGTTACGGCCGCTGTGTTTGCAGCGCGGCGCGTATCCGCTCCGGGCATCGGGGACACGTCCTCTGTGTTCGGGTCCTTGGGCACTGGTGACGGGCCACGGGATCGAACCTCCTTGACATCAGGGGTGGGCGCGGTGCCTAGGCTAGCTTCTAGCTCTAGCATACGCTGCAGCTGCTCCTTCGACAAGTCGCCCTGGCTTACGACTGCCACCAGGCGACTGCGCATCTTCTCCACTGTACCGCTGGTGTCCAATCCTAGTTCCTTTAGGATTGCCTGGAGCTCACCCTTGCGACGGAAGGCGATCCACTGTGTTCCCATTTTATTTTATTTTTATATATTTTTTTTTTTTAAATTTATGTTGCACTAGCGCGTTGCTTGAGACGTTTTAAAATTTTATTCCAAAAAATGAAGGAATCCTTTTAACTTCCTTTTAAGGATTCTTCCTTTGCTTTACTTCCTTTACTTTAGTTCGCGATCGCTGTTACTCGTTTGAGTGTCCGCACTCAACTGAATGCCTCGGTATTCGGCACCGAGTCTTATAGTACCTGGATCTCGGTAGTGCCACCGGTCAGGTTACGCCGGCGCAGGGGAAAAAGGGTCAAGCAGTGAGGAAAAAAAATACAGCTAAAGTTGGCGCAAACGCCCGCGTGCGCAGTAGTTAAAAACGTGTACCATCTGTACCCTAGATTTTTTTTTAGAAATTACCTACGTTCCCTATGCTTGCTTCGTTGTACTGGTTTTCCAGAAAAACACGTGTACAGCCTGCCCTACAAACTATATTTTTTTTTAGAAAAAATCAATGTTCCCTATGCTTGCTATGATACCCTATTTAAAACATGCTCTACCCCTTGTCTAGTTCTGCGGTTCTCTGCGCTTGTCTAACATAGCCTGCCAATTTACCTCTGTGGGTCTTTAATCCACTAAAAGATGTTAAAATTTCTCTTCTAAATGTCTAGTCTTAGTAGTCCCTGCTCGGGCTAGGGTATAACTCTCAGTCTAGCCAGGGTCTTTACAGCAAAATTTATAAATGACTAGGACTACCAAGACGTTTAGAAAGAGAGAGAAAGGGGTCACTGGCAGATCAGAAAAAGCTGAGACATGTCGGGCACAGCGAACACGCCCCTTTTCACGGGTACACGTGGCCCGTGTCTTCCACGTGTACTCGTGAACGACGCAGAAGGGTGTTTTCACCGTACCTGACACTTTTGGCCGCGTTTTCGCTGCGCACCTGATCGGCTGCAGGCCGTGGAGAACGCTCGCGACCGCAAATACCTTCACCTGTACTCCCACAAGTCGCTTCGGTGGTGTATTGCACCACACCGCAACTCGTCTCTGGACACAAGTTTACGTATTTGCTTGTCAACTAGCGATCGTTCACAGCACACAGACACAATCGGGCGCACACGCGAACTTTCCTGCAAACACGTCTACGAAGGGAAAGTGGCCGAAATATTCACCGCGAGTTTTCGTTTAAAAGTGCCTACGCATTGTTTATGGTTTACTTTTCTTTTATTCACAAGTTCCGTTTCCGTATTTTTATTTCAAAATATTCACTTAACTATCCCTGCCTCTCTGTGTCCCTACCTACTTCGCACCATACGTTGCTTCTTTTAACTTTGCTTCCTTCTATTTTCTTTGCACTGCTTACCCCGTTTCTTCTTCAATAGTGTCCTTGTCCATTGTCCTTTGTGTTGAGTCCTTGCTTCCTTTTCTATTTCTTTTTTATATTTTTAGGTCCTTTCACTTTTTTCACTTTGAGAGCGGATCTGACTGACCTCTTTCATTTGCCTGGCACTTCTGTGTCGTGGCCTAATTTTGCAGCCTTGATTTCGACGCTTTCCGTCCGCTGCTGCCCGCCGCTGTCCGCGGTCGCTGCCTGGGCGGCGCTGCCCGCGGTCGCTACCCGCGGTCGCTTGCTATGCTCGGCCGATCATGCTTCGGCTCGTGTCGCTTTGCTTGCGAACTTGCCGTTTTGCCTAGCCTGGCGCCCTGCATGCCTAGATCGGCACGCGACTCGTAGCTTTGCCTAGTTCGGCTTGCGACTTGTCGCCTGCATCGATCCGTTCGTGTGCTGCGTCGGCTTCGTGCTGCCTGCATGCTTCTGCTCGCTTCGCTCTGCTCGCTTTGCTCTGCTCGCTTTGCTCTGCTCGCTTTGCTCTGCTCGCTTTGCTCTGCTCGCTTTGCTCTGCTCGCTTTGCTCTGCTCGCTCCGCTCTGCTCGTCTGCTTTTGCTCGCTTCGGTCTGCTTCTGGAATTTTCGGGCGCCGTTACACATGCGTCGCGAGATTTGTAGAGACGCCGTTACCCAGGCGTCGCAAAATTTGTCAAGACGCCGTTACTTGTGTGCATGGGCGTCGACCAACGGGCGTTTGCTTGTATTCTGCACCCCGCGGACTTGCACTTGCCTATGCCCCTGCCTATGTCTCGCCTATGCCTTGTCAATGTCTTTGCCTATGCCTTGTCTATGTCTTTGCCTTTTGCCTTTGCTTGCTACCCATTACATGTAAACCCATGGGGTATTATCAACTTAAAATATATTTCGTCCATTTAAACTTAAAACTAGATAAATCTTTGTGACGCGTTTCATACGTCGTCACAATACATATGTAAAATTATATACAACCAATAGCGTGGTTGATCGGCATGCATGAATGCAGGTATTTACTAGATTTCTAATATAGACATATTATTATTATTATTTAATAATTTATATATTGACTTTTTATTAAATAAATATTAATTTAGATTTCACGATATATTATGAGCTATCATATCGATAGCTTTTAATATATATTAAACATATCGATATATATTTCATATGTTTTGCATATAAATTATATTAATATGTGTAAATTATATTATATCCCCACGTCTATTGAAACTATGTTTGAAAAAAATGTACTAACATTTCTTCTACTTTGTTTTTTTAATATATGTATATTTTGTATGTATATTAGATTCTATAGATCATTATTATAAATTTAAGGTTTCGCGCACTTTTTAATTGCGGCGATAAATAATTGGCAACGTATCAAAATTGTTGCAAGGGGGCAGCGCGCTTCAGTGTTATGTTAATTTGTAGTTTGCGATTGGCGTGTTCGGTGTCGTCGTCGATTGTCGATTATCATTTGTATTTTCGATATTAAATATAAAATAATATATAATTAATTCACATTTAACATTTAATGCAAATTAATATAAGTCGAGTATATAATAAGTAAATCCTCGTGTGTGATTGTTATGCGTTAACGGAACATTTTTTATGCGTGTGAATGATTGCGCCCTGCCCGGAACGTGGCGCGCAATTTTAGAAAAGTGCGGTACACAGCGTAACGTATTTTTGTGCATGCATACATATATGTGTATAGACTCTTCTGAAGTGTGTGTGATTGTACGTGAACATCGGTATCGGTTCGTTTCCGCGATTCAAATTGGAATTTTCGCTGGAATTTCTTGCAGGTTTAATTTATTATTTCTTTGATTTATATTTATTCTTTTTTCCACATTTTGTTTATTTTTATTTTCCTTATTAAATTTTATTATTATTTGTTCTTTCATTAGATATTTATTTTCATTTATAATATAATTATTTTAAATAATATACATATATTTATTTAAATATATGAATATAATTATAATATATATATATCTATTTAAATATATGAATATATTTATATATATAAATAAATATACTAACTTTATTTTATATATATAACTATATATTAATTTTTGATAAATATATATTCAAATTAAATTAATTTATAAGAATTTTATTTTTAACATACCTATATATTATTTTAAAACTTATATATTAGAAGATGCCTAGACTTAAGAGAAAGTCAGCTTGCAATAGGAGTCAAACACAGCGAAAAAGAAATCGTTTGAATAGGTCAGATATAGACTTTTCTGAGCAGGAACGCGTAAATAATCTAGAGGCACATAGAGAACGTAGGCAAAATTTCGAATTTAGGGAAGCTGAAAGGGTTAGAGATAGTCAACAGCATCGAGTCCGCAGAAGTAATAGAACATTTAGGGCCGTTGAGCAATTACCGGACACAATTCGTCACACTACTCTTCGGGCTTCTTCGCCAATCAGATTACAAGAACAACTTGCTGACACTTCGCGTCGTTCGAGGCGCAGGCGAGATGCTGACCTTCGATCTCAGGAAAGAGAGCAGGATGCAGTTCGTCGCCGTGTACGTCGCAGTGATTCTGCAATTAAAACAGACGAACAACTTGCCAACACTTCGCGTCGTTCGAGTCGCAGGCAAGATGCTGAGTTTTGATCTCAGGAAAGAGAGCAGGATGCAGTTCGTCGCCGTGTTCGATGAACTGATCATTCAACTAGAAATGCCGAACAACTTGCCAATACTTTGCGTCGATCGAGGCGCAGGCAATGTCCACAATTCAGGTCCAACGAAAGCGGACGAGATGCTGTTAGAAGGGCGATTTAGCGACAAAATCAGGAGACGCGAATTTTAGAAAGGGCAATAGATAGAAGTCAAAGGTCTCAGGTTAGAAACAATCCTGTTCGTAGGATTGTTGAGCAGGCACGCAATACTAGTGCACGCCGCAGTGCTCGAATTCGAGCTCAACGTGAGGCCTTTGAAGCCCATAGGAATATGTCGCAAAGAGTGAGTCTATATAGGAGTGTTTGCACCAATAGGATAGCAGAGAATAGGAGAAACGCGTCCCGCAATAGAGTGGACCGTGCGAATACCCTTCCAGATGATAGGATATCGCAGGTTAAAACTAGTTTAGATTGCCTAATAGCCAATTTTAATAAGACAGTCAAGCAGGGACCCGATCAGGTTTGCATATGTTGCAAAGGTTTGTGGTTTCCACATCAAGTGGACAAAATTTCGCGTGAGGTCATAGAGGAAAAGTGTAGTGAGGCAGATAGTGTTGATATTTTGTATCTTTCCTCTATGTTTCCATCCCATAATAATAGGTTTAGCTTTTGCAAAACCTGCAGCCGCAGTATTAAGTCAGGGAAAAAACCAAAGGCTTCTATTACAAATGGCCTAAATTTTCCGAGCATCGTAGGAATTTCGAAAAAATTCAAAGTCTGCTCGACTTCCCATTTGATCGTGAAAGCGTAGAAAATTTTAACGATTTTAACAACTTTTTGTCCCACGATCAACTTAACCTTAGTTATGAGGGCTACATTAATGCTGTAAGATCAAGTATAAAGAAACCAAAAGTTTTTTTGAAGCGATCTTTTGCAGCAATCAAGCTTAACGCTTATAACAAGCACCTCCTTTTGTTGCAGCGATATTCAGTTTATTTTAGACCCCTATGCTTGCTGCAGCTACGTCGTTAATTATATTAACAAGTCTCAGAGAGGTATCTCAATGTTGATGCGTGAGGCAATCAATGAGATTAAAGACAATAACAATGTAACTATTAAGCAAAAGTTACAACATTTAGGTAACAAATTTATATTTGGCACTGAGATATCCGCTTTTTATAGCTACTGCAAATCAGAACGAGGAGCTCGCCAAGAAAATGCAGATGACTTTGACGATGATGTGCCTAGGGCTTCTGAATCAATAGTTTACGCTCTTCGCGATAATAGTGGCTTCATTAGAAAGAGGACCACTGCGTGCATAATTAGGTATAGGAGATTTAATGTCAATACAGAAACAAGTGACTATTTCAGAGAGCTAAAAATGCTTTACGCCCCATGGCGAGATGAGCATTTGGATTTAGTCACACATGACTGTGAATTGTTCTGTAGGGAAAATTCGGAGTTAGTAGAGAACAATCGCAGAATATATAATTTACTAGATGATAGGGAACTAGAAGATGCTCTGAGCCACTTAACATAGGAAGCAGAAAATGAGAATAATCAAGTAGGAGAACAGGAAGTGGTAGATGATGGCTTCACAGTTTTAGGATTGCCTGAAATAGATCCACATCTAAATGTTTTAAATGTGGATGGAAATATGGATATGAATGATGAAGATAGTAATGTCCGTTTTATCAAGCTTCCAGCCTTAGTTTCTCAGGAAAGCTTAGCTAATATAGTTAGATCTCTTAATTTAAAGCAGAAGCTATATTTTACACATGCTTTGCATAATGCCAAAATCAATACAGTCTTTTATGAATTTGTTGGAGGCGGCGCCGGAGTCGGAAAGAGTCGACTTATATCAGCAATTTTTCAGTCATTATCCGTAATGTATAACAGTATACCAGGAGCTGATCCGACATCTGTTAAAATCCTCTTATGTGCACCAACAGGAAAAGCAGCATTCGGAATTAGTGGTTCGACACTGCATTCCATGTTTTCACTTCCTGTTAATCAATCTCGCTCAGCACCTCTAAGGGCCTTAAGCCATGATTTAGTTAATAGCCTTCATTCAAGGTTAATCGATCTTAAATTAATTATTATTGATGAAATATCAATGGTTAGCTCTCTAATGTTTTCTTATTTAGATTCTCGTTTGAAGCAAATTTTCAAAAATACTTCTCCTTTTGGTGGTGTTTCTATCATCGTATTCGGTGATCTTAGACAGTTACAGCCCGTAGGAGGTAGTTGGATTTTCGATCCAAATACCACTGACCCTTACCATGAAATATTTGGTACGTATCTCTGGGACCTTTTTTTGTATTTTGAGCTCACAGAGATAATGCGTCAACGTGACGATCAGCTTTTCGCTTCTGCCTTAAATAATATGGCATCGGGTTGTATGACAGCCGATGATATTGTCCTTTTCCAATCTAGAATATGCGAACCATCGGCAGTGCCCGATGATGCAATTCATCTGTTTAGTAATAATAATGAGGTTGATTTATTTAATGTAACGAAACTTAACTCAATTGCTACTGAGCAATTTTTCTCTACTGCTGAAGATTTTATTAAGGCGGGCCATTTGGAACCAGCTAGGAAACAAAGAATATTAGAAGAAGTGAAGGGCTTTAAAACTTCCGCTACACAGGGACTCTGTACGTCTCTTCTCCTAAAAAATACTGCCAAGTACATGATGACGGTCAATGTAGACACAGGGGATGGATTAGTAAACGGGGCATCAGGTGTGTTGATGCAAATAGATTTCAATACATCCAACACTCCCAACATTTTATGGATGAAATTTACAGAGGAAACTGTAGGAGAATCTGCGCGTTCGAAGTGTACACATCGTACAGATCCTTCATGGACTCCTATTCAGAAAATTGTTCGCAGTTTTCAATATTCAAATAACGCACAAATTAACATTGAGCGTAGGCAGTTTCCAATTGTGCCGGCTGAAGGCATCACAATTCATAAGAGTCAGGGAGCTACGTATGGCAAAGTGGTAGTCCATGCTAATTCCAGAATGCAGCGTGCTGCATTATACGTAGCTTGCAGTAGAGCAACTACTGCTTTAGGATTATTCATTATTGGGAATTTTGTTCCTCCTAAGTCTCCCCAAAATAATGATAAAGTGAAAGCCCAATTGAAGAAATTGCGGACTGAAAAACTACTGTGTACTCATTACGATTATTTAATTAACAGTTCTGCCCTTAACATTTTCTTCCATAATACTCAGAGCTTGAATTCCCATCTTGAAGATATTCGATCGGACAAGCTGATGCTTCAGTCATCAATATTATGTTTCGTGGAAACTTCCATAAGCAATGAAACTGTAGAAATACCTGGGTTCACTATTGTGGTTCAACTTGAATCAATTTGGCCTTTAACAGGCATCATAATTTATGTAAAGAACGAGCTAGTAGATAGAGTTTCCCATACCTTTAGCAGTAGAAAAACTTTTGGCTCAGTAGTTTTTGAGTTCGGCATATTTAGGTTTGATGCCATAAGTTTTCTTATATTATATAAAAGTCCAGACTTTCCTCTGTCCACATTTAAAATAGAATTTGAGGAGATAATTCATCAATTTTCTCGTTTAGGTGATTTAGGGGATAGCTTGCTAGTTTTAGGAGATTTCAATTTGTGCCTCAAAACCTTTAACAGGTGTAAGAGTATTTATAATTTTTTGATTAGCAAAGGATTAAGGAGTTTGTTAGATTTGAAAACGTCCACTACCAATATGGATACACATATTGATTGGGCGTTTTCAAATATACTAGATAATGAAAAGATTAGTGCTAGGACTTTTGAGGTTTTGCATAGCCATCACAATGGGATATCTGTTAGTATTCAGGCATAAGTTTGTAATGTTTGGAATAGGTTAGAAATTAAGAAATCTAAATGACAGGATATATGTAAATATGTATGTAGGCATATTTTAATAATTTAAATTTAATTATCTAATAGTTAAGTATAACCATTGAATGGAAAATTGGTTTGATAATTATTATTATTTTTTTATTTTTATACCCTTGGACCTTGTTATCGATATTAACCAATTTAAAATTTATAAAGAAATACCGATATCTACTGCTCACACCGCTTTAGGGAATTGCGGCGATAAATTATTGGCAAAATATCGAAATTGAAGCAAGGTGGCAGCGCACTCCAGTATTATTATTAATTTATAGCTTGCAATTAGTATTATACAATTAAATACTTTTTATGGCAACATACGTCCAAGGCTATCCTACTGTCGTGTGCAACTCGACTGTTGCTCTTGTTTTGTATTAAAGTTTTAGAGTTATAATCTTCAATATCTATATTTTCAGCGAACCTAAGGTGACATCTCCGAGCCTATAAAGTATATACTCGTATGACAGCGTAGAGAAAAGTGTTTTGATTGTAGCCTCTCACTTGTGTAGAATCATTGCTAATTTTTTAAAAACATTCTGCAAAGTTTATTAGACCTAATTATATTACGTACCAAAAACTTAAAAACAGCCTTTTTTTTATATGAAATTTATTGTTCGTTTCTGTTACCCGAGAGGAAACTTTTAAACATTAATGATATAAAAATTAATAACAGTTTCGTTAGTATCTTATACTTATACTAACTAGGTTAGTGGCTTAGTTAGTAAGATTGTTGTTTGATGTTGCTGCTACGTTGTTAGCCGGTTGTTCGTGGTCATTGTGTCCCACGTCTCTGACCAGTCTGTGATGGCTGTTGTTGTGTTGGCTGTTGCTGTGATGGCTGTTGCAATGATGGCTGTTGCTGTGATTGCTGTTGCTGCGATGGCTGTTGCTGTGATGGCTGTTTCCCCAGTCGCCGGGTGAAGTTGCTGGCATATGGCCGACGTTTATCTTAGTCAGCTGGGTTACTGTCAGAGTTCAGTGTTTGCTGCATCAGCCTCCCGAAGTTTAAGAGATGGCATTAGGCAGTCACTGACTAGCCTATGTAGAATCCCGACATTTTCATTCAGGTTGCTGATGGCAACCTTATAGTTCCCCTCTACATCCATATCCTTATAGTATACAACACTTTAACACTCTTCTGTCCTTCTATTGACAAAACCTCTTTAAATATATGGACGTTGAATAAAAAGAATGTATTAACAAGTGGTCCAAACGACACCAAGCCGATGCTTGTTGCGCGCGGAACCCAGACGAAGTCCACCTCCCGCCTGACCCACCGAGAAGCAACGCGAGAGAAAAAAAATTAACGTGATAGGGAAAAGTCAAATAGAGGATACACGCGATATGCAAATAAAAAATGAAAAGAAGATAGAATGACGAGGAAGATACTAATACTAATTAATACTAATACTAATTACGTGCTAGATAGACAAGAATTAAAGACTTCATAGCAGCGATAGAGTTGGTGCTAGCTAAGACGTGTTGAAGTTTATTGTAGTCCGAACATAACACCCTGAACGGATCGTGCAGTGCATAGTTCGATCTACAATAAGGAAGAGTTAGTGGAAGGTAATTACGTGTAGTTCTGCAAGGGACAGAGAAGTGTAGCTGCCTTACCCAGGCCTCACTGTCAATGTCACCTTGCATAAGGTTGTTAATAAATAAGACGCCTAGCATGGTTCTGCGATTGGTTAGGGAAGACAGGTTTAATAATAGGAGTCTATTAGTATAGGAAGGCAGTCTTAAATTTTCATCCCAGTTAAGGCCACGTAAGGCAAAAAGTAAAAAGTTCTTCAGTACAGATTCGATGCGTTCCTTATGAGTAGTACGAGGGTCGTTTGATAAGTCCGTGACTTTTTGTATTTGCCGCGCACCTGCTCTAAATACAACACTGCTCCTGTCAGCAGTTATCGATTAACAGCTGACTGTAAAATTTTGAGAAAGCTGCGTTTCTTAGTTTGCGTTTTATAGGCATTGAAAGCAGACGATCTCGTGAATTTTAACGAAAATGGAAAAAAGTGAATTTCGTGTGCTAATTAAGCATTATTTTTTGCGTAAAAAATCCATCACCGAAACCAAGGAAAGACTTGATAAATATTATGGGGACTCTGCACCATCAATTTCAATGGTTAAGAAATGGTTTACTGAGTTCCGTTGTGGTCGTACCAGTACAAGTGATGCCGAACGTTCAGGTCGCCCAAAAGAGGTCGTCATGCCAGAAATCGTCGACAAAATCCATGGAATGATATTGGATGATCGGAGAATGAAAGTGCGTGAGGTAGCTGAGGCTGTAGGCATCTCAACTGAACGGGTACATCACATTTTACATGAATATTTGGACATGAAAAAGCTTTCCGCGCGATGGGTGCCGCGATTGCTCACACACGACCATAAGCGCAACCGTGTGACCATTTCAAAGGAGTGTTTGGCGATGTTCAACCGCAATCCAAACGAATTTTTGCGCCGTTTCGTTACCGTAGACGAAACATGGATCCACCACACCACACCAGAGACCAAAGAACAATCAAGACAGTGGGTTTCTCCGGGTGAACGTGCACCAAAGAAGGCCAAGGTGGGTCTGTCGGCCAACAAGGTCATGGCCACAGTTTTTTGGGATGCACAAGGTATCATTCACATCGATTACCTTGAAAAGGGTAAAACGATCACCGGCGAATATTATTCAGAGCTTTTGGACAGATTCGATATTGATTTGAAGCAGAAACGACCGCATTTGGCGAAAAAAAAGTGCTGTTCCATCAGGACAATGCACGGGTGCACACGTGTGTAGTCAGCATGGCAAAATTTCATAAATTGGGCTACGAACTGCTACCCCATCCAGCATATTCTCCAGATTTAGCCCCCTGTGACTATTTTTTGTTTCCAAACATGAAGAAATGGCTCGGCGGTAAGAGATTCGGGTCAAATGAAGAGGTCATCACAGAAACAAACGACTATTTTGAGGGCCTTGAGAAAACCTATTATTTGGAAGGAATAAAAAAATTGGAAAAACGCTGGACTAAATGTATAGAGCTAAAAGGAGATTATGTTGAGAAATAAAACGCTTCTTTGACGAAAAAAATATATTTTATTCAAAAAGTCACGGACTTATCAAACGACCCTCGTATACTGGGGACACCATACGCATGACCCGTATTTGAGAATGGGACGAACAAGTGAGATGTAGAGGGTCTTTGTAAGATAAGGATCGTCAAATTCCTTAGACCACCTCTTAATAAAGCCTAAGACACCCATGGCTTTATTGACCATATTAGAAATATGATTGAAAAACTTAAGTTTTCGGTCCAAAAGAACCCCCAAATCATCAACTAGGGTGATTCTTTCTAAGGCACAACCACAAAGAGTATAAGAAGCATACTTTGGACTGGCTCGAGAGAATGTCATCAGCTTGTATTTAGAGCTGTTCAGGTTTAAAAAATTGGCACAACACCAAGAATAAAAACTATTTAGGTCGGCTTGTAAGAGTGAGTGACAGTGGTCGTCTTTAAATTGGTAACAAAGCTTTACATCATCCGCATACATGGGAGTACGGGAGTTACGTATGACCAAAGGAAGGTCATTGCTGAAAAGCGTAAAAAGTAGGGGACCGAGGTGACTCCCTTGAGGAACACCAGATGTGGCATGAAGTGCGTTTGAAAGGGTGGTTTTAAAGAGGACTCTTTGAGTTCGGTCAGTCAGATAGCTAACAATCCAACTAAGTAGTTTTGGTGAAAAACCTAGAAGGTCAAGCTTATGTGCCAGAAGGCAATGATTCACTGAGTCAAAAGCTTTACTTAAATCAGTATAAATAATCCTTTTACCACAAAGGATGTCAGCTCATGTTTGTCGTAGTTGAACTACGCTTTATAAATCCGGACCTACAGTAATGTTGCAATTGAGGAGTTATAACATTCTCGAAAAATTTAGGTATAGCCGAAAATTTAGAGATACCTCTATAATTGCTTTCATCAGATTTGCTGCCCTTTTTAAGAAGGGGTATAATAAAAGATTCTTTCCAAATAGAAGGAAAGAGTGAAGTTTCTTTAGGACAGCGAAAATAGTTTGAGCCGTGGCTTACTTAAGGAGTTGGCACAGAACCGAAGTATACAAGCGGGAACACCGTCAGGGCCTGGTGAGAAAACTGGCTTAACTAAATAAAGATCCTTGACAAGTGATCTTTCGTTTAGAAAGGGAGAGGAGATACCATTCGAACTTGGAATGTTGTATGGATAAAAGTGATTGTGATGTGTAGAAGGTGAATAGGTTGTTTGAAAAAACTTTGCAAACAAATCGGACATGGTTTGGTCGGTATCTGCACAAGCATTTTCAAATGTTAATTTCGTTGGAAATGCGGTAGACTTACGCTTCGTGTTAACAAAACTATAAAACTGTTTGGGGTTCTGAATAAACTGAACCTTGCAACGAGTTAAATAGGTCCTATAACATTTCGCGTTTAACCGTCTGACCGCGCGCTTAAGTAGCGAGAAAAGGCTGAAGGCGATTTATTGTTTTTATACTTTTTAAAAAGACTCGACTTTAAATTTTTTAACCGTGACAACAACCATGGCGGCTTACTCGAGGAAGTTGGATAAAAGCACGGTACACAAATATCAAAAAATGAATAAATTGTGTTATATAAAATATTGGTCGCTACTGAAATATCAGTAGACAAATATAGTTACGACCAATCAAAATTGGAAATTAACAAATTCAATAAGTTAAAATCTGCTTTTCTAAAGCAGTGTACACGATTACACAGTTTTTCATGTTTATCTATACATAAAAGAAACCGGGGAAGTGTAATTTTACACGGAGTAATTCAATAGCAGATTGAATCTCTGGTTGTAAAAGTTCCGAATTGATGGTGGAATCAACTGCAATAAGAACTCCACCACCACGACGGTCAGGTCGATCACACCCGTAGGTTGTGTACTTATTTGGAAAGATTTCGGAGTTAAGGATCGCCGCCTTCAACCAAATCTCAGTAAACACAACAATTTGAGAAGAAAAAGAGAGACTGTTTAAATATAAAGTTGAAAGTTGTAAGTAAAAAGACCTCTAACATTTTGATATGAAAGAGTTAAGAAGCTTGTTAGTTTTTTTTGGTCGGATTTTTTTTGGCAGATGCAAAGGAAGTTTAATCGGCGATTTTTTTTCTTCTTTGCTTCGCACTCTTTAAGCATTACCATATTCACCAAGATAGAATTGAGTCTGTTCAAAAGCAGTTTCTACTCTTTTAATTGCCTAGTTTTAATTGGGCTTTTGTGCTGACTATAAAGACTGTCTAGAGTTCAATTCTGATTCCTCCCTTTACACTGTTAAACTGTCTATCCATAATCAATTAACTCTACATCCTAACAACTAATATTAATCGACCGACTTGATTGGGCTTTTCTGGGTTTTTTCCAATCCTTTGCAGCAAATGTTGGATACGGAATTCTTGTGTTATATTGCTCAGGCTAAATTTAAAAATACGAATTTTTAATTAATTTTAATTTTTTTTCGTTTTTACCAAAATAAATTTTAAAACCTAAGTCTTAAACTTTTATTATTTTTTTTTTTTAATTTTAATTATAACTAATTTTAATTTAAAAGATAAATTTTAGTAATTTTACTTTCAAGTCGATTGTCTTAGTTGACGTTATGGGTTGGTGTAGCAAACGAATTCTGAATGCACTCCCAACAGCGGAAAACTTTTATAAATGTTTAATAATAAAAGTAACCACCACGATTATTTTAATTGCGCTTTATTTGGATTTAGGGAGAGGGCAATAAGTACTACATGTATGCATTTTAAGCGCTTACCAAAATTTTTCTCATTTGCTTCTTCATGATTTTATAGCACGAGCTAAAAATATATATTGTGGCTTATTGCTCTGTTCCATGTCTCCACGCATGTGTAACTGCTTAATGTCATATGTATGTATGTATGTTTGTATAAATATATATTTATGTGCAATGTAATAAAATAAGGGCAAAAATGACAAAAATTATAAAATTAAATATATCAAAATACAAGTAAATAAAATAAATATGAAAACACAGTCAGACACAAATACTTTTTCCACACTAAAATATTAAATTTAATAATTAAACATAAGCACAATATAGTAGATACACATGAAGAGCAGCTGAAAGAAACAAAAACAATCTTAGAAAACACCATGAACACAGATGACGCATCGACATTTTTTGAGAGAGAGAAAAACGTATTAAACAAGACAAAAACAATACTAACAGAACGACATGAGAAAAAATTAGAAAGACTTCAAAGAAAACGGAACAACAACTTCCAAAACCAAAGATTGGTTTATAAACAAGACGACGACAAAGTTTCCGCAAGACGTACAAGCCTTACTTTCCAAAGGCCCGAAATTTGCTCTCCCAATAGAGAAAAGAAATTTTCCGCTCTTCAATTACATCGCGGACGTCGAAGAACTGGTGCAGACACATCAAAACAAAGAGAATCAAGAAACAGCACGCACACATTTCTCTTTGCTTGTGAAAGAACACAAATCGAAAATGAGAGAGAATGAACGGGATCGTGCAATAATAGACACAGTGGGACGAACTAGACGATTCTTGAACGAAAATAATAATATATTAATTTTAAACTCTGATAAAGGTAACAAAACAGTGGCAATACAAAAAGTCGAATATAAAAATAAAATGTTGACATTATAAGGAGATTTTTGCACGTACCGAAAATTAAAAAGGGATCCCACATCACGATTACAAAAGAAAATCAACGAACTAGTAGAGAAACTATTCAGGAAAGAGCTTATTTCAAAGGCCGAAAGAAATAAGCTCATCTCAACCAACGCAACACCGCCGAGAATTTATGGACTACCCAAAATCCATAAGGAAGAGACACCACTTAGACCTCTTACGCCTTATGTAAATACATTGTGACAATACTAAACAATTTGACAACGTAATCGAAATTCAACATAAAAAACGCCACGGAATTCAAACACAAGAGAAATGACCAAAACATTAACAAAGACGAAATACTAGTCTCTTCCGACGTAGTGTCAATGTTTCCTAGCATACCATTAGACTTAGCTCTGACAACAATCAGATCAAAATGGACACAAATACAACAACACACTGTGATACCTGAACAAACTTTCCTAGAAGTAGTTAAGTTCTGCATTATGGAAAACAGATATTTTAAATATGAAGACACATTTTTCTCACAGTTAAAAGGTATCCCAATGGGTTCCCCAGCTACACCCGTAATTGCAGACATTATCATGGAGGAATTATGGACAAACACGTTGGAAAAATTAAAAACAAAACCACGACTACTAACAAAATATGTTGATGACCTTTTTGCGATTACAAACTCCAAGGAAACAGAAAACATACTACTTGAACTAAATTCCTACCATAAAAATATAAAATTCATAATAGAGAAAGAACAAAATGACAAACTATCATATCTGGATTCCGTATTTAATAGAGTAGGGGGAAAATTAAAACTTAAATGGTATAAAAAACCGATGGCTTCTGGAAGACTTATAAACTACAATTCAAAACACCTAAGGACGATGATAATAAATACAGCAAGAGGCTATATAAAACGCATGTTTGACATATCTTACAAAATATATCATAGGAAGATTAAAAAGGAAATATCAGAAACACTAACAGACAATGATTTTCCAAAAACGCTAATCAAAAAACTAATTAAAAAATATAAAGAAACACCAAGAGAAACTAAAAATAGACAAGTGAAATCATATAGATCTCTTATCTATGTACCTACGTTATCAGAACGATTAATGAGATCTGATTGTTACAATAATACAGAAATACAAATAGCACATAAACCGTTTCACACATTTAAACATTTCTACAATAATACTAAGTCCAAAATAGATCCATAAGACAAAAAGAATGTAATTTATAAAATCCTTGCAGTGGTGTATACGTAGAAACTAAAATTGAAAACAAGATTAACACAACCCAAATCTGATTTTAAATTACGACACCCAAGTACAACACAAAAAAACAGATCTTATGTCTCACTGTGCAAACAAACATCACTCTCCGAATTTTGACGCAACAACAATATTACAACAAGAACGTTACACTCTCGAAATGCTACACATAATAAACACACCAATACAAGATATATTAAACTACAAAACGGACACAGAAACTGCTCTCACATATACAGACATTTATTCATTAAGCCAGTTAGGAACTCCGCGCCCGCAAGAGCAGACATGAAAAAAATATATGAATGTAAGTTAGTATTGTTTATTTTAGTTTTAGAGAAACATTGTTAAAAATTCAATTTTGTACATTTTGTGTTTTAGCCATGAAGACTGTTACCGACTTGTAACCGAAATAAATCGGAAAAAAGAAAATATTTATTTTATTTACTTGACCTCGAGCCAGCCACCAATGTGACAATATGATTCAGAATATATATAGTTTATGTGGTCGGAGATACCTTCTTTCCTTTTTTTAAAATCCATGGCCTAAAAATTCTTATACGGAAATTTCAACTATTGTATATAGGAAAACTATACTGGATATGACCGGTAACTGACGCAGCCGATTAAAGAAAATTTTTACAATCCCAAGGACAGCACTTAGGATTAGAATTCAAGGACCAAGGATGAATATAATATGATGCAGCGTTCGCACAGCGATAAGGACAAACAGTTGGTACATAACCAGCGGCATGGCTAAGTTAGAACCGCGAGTTGCGTCGTACGCCGGACGCGAATCGGTTCGTTGTTGAACAGGTCACAGAAGCAACTAGGTATTACTAGTTTAACAAGCATTATGGAAAAAAACCAACCAAAAAGACTTATCCCAAACATTAGAAGTACCATTAAAGGTAGTACTAGTTTAATAGATATTAGGGTGTTGGATCCGAGTCATTTAGTAGTATAACAAAAATGTACTTTTACATTAAGTAGTAGCCTTTTATATTAAGTAGTAGCTTTTTTCTATTAAGTAGTAGTTTTTTGTGTTTAAGTAGTATACATACATATGTATAACTTAAAGTCACTCTAACATACATGTAAGATGGTATACTTTGATGCAGGTTGGCAACCCCAGCATTTGCGCAAAGTTGGCAATCTCGCAGACTGAAGAGTGTTGCCAGAAGACGGATGAGAAAGAGAGTCGTAGTTGGTCGTCGAGCGTAAAAGTTGACAGTTGAACTCGCGTAGATCGATCGCTATTAAGTTGTAAAAGTTTCCCGATATTAAGTTGTCTAAAACACAGAAGTCGTAACGCCATATTTTTTGTAATTAATTAACTTACTGAATTGATTTGAACCATTATAATAAACTCTTTTTAATATTTTTAATATTTATTTTAATTGAACAGTCGCCATAAATTTTTTGTTTTACCGTTAGTGAACGTCGAAAATTTTAATACGCATATACACAAAAGAAAACGCGAGAAATGCCGAAAACGAGAAGTGCACATGCGATAGCACAGAAAATGAACAGTACAAGAAACGAGGATTAGTAAATCGCCGAAAGCGAAGAAGAAACGATAGTGGAGCAAGAAAACGCGAAAATAGACTTAACCGCCGCGAACAATTATGATGTTAATGCCAAAATGCATCAGCTTATTCAGTTGATGGCACTCAAAGTTGAGGTGGATGAACAGCGCGACAATCAAGTGAAAATAACAGCGAACAATTTTGAAAAAGTGGTAAACGACTTTGATGGTGTTTCAATGCCAGTTGTTAAGTGGTTCGAAATTTTTGAACACAATGCCGAAGCCTATGGGCTAAATGAAAAACAGAAATACGTGCAAGCTAGAGGTAGAATGTGTGGTACCGCGAAACTCTTCTTAGAATCAGAATATATAAACAATTACAGAGAATTGAAAGAAAAATTAATTGACGAATTTCGATGCAGCTGGAATAGTGCTGATATTCATCAAAAGCTGCAAGATCGAAAAAAGAAGAAAACGGAATCCTTTCACGAGTACATGCTCAACATGAAAAAAGTTGCAAGTATGGGTGAAGTAGAAGAGACAGCTGTAATTCGCCACATTGTCAACGGATTGCAGATCAAAAGCGAATTCAAATTTGCCTTGTATCGGTGCAAAACGTACAAGCAGCTGAAAGAGGAATACGAAACATTCGAGCTAGTTCACAGAACCGATAATTATCCGATAAATGATAATAATCAAAGGAACGAGAATAATCAAAAGAACGAAAAGAAGCAGCAGTTGAATCAAAACAAGATAGACGCTGAAAAACCGAAAAAGAAAGAATATTGTTTCAATTGCGGCTCGTCAGAACATAAAAGGAAGGAGTGCACATCAGCTACAAAATGCTTCCGCTGCAACGAAGAAGGGCATATTTCACGCAGTTGTCCATCAAACGTTGATCGAGTTCGAGTTATTTCCAATAGTAATCGACTCAAGATAATTCTTTTAAACGGCTTGCAGGTCGAATGTTTAGTAGATACCGGCTCCGATGTGACCATTGTTAAGCAGAATATCGCAGACCAGTTAAATGTGGAAATTTTTAAAACCGCATCAACGCTACGTGGGCTGGGCAACACCAGCACAAAACCAATTGGATATTTTAACGCCGAAGTGGAAGTCGACACTCTGATTTCAAAGCACAAATTCTTAGTTGTGTCAAATTGCAAGATGGACTGCAATGCGATTCTTGGTTACGACTTTATAAAGAAATTTGAATTCACAGCTGATTCGAATGGGTTTTTATTTCAACGTATAATTAACGAACATACTTCTACAGATGAGTATGCAATGGATGTATACAGCGTTTTTGAAGACATTAACGAAATTACTGCACCCAAAAATTACCAGAAGGACGTCAAAGATATGATTAAAGCTGCGTTTCAGTTGCAAGAGGAGGATCATGAGCAATGTCCGATCATGCTGAACATTGTTCCAGATGGTAACATTGTACCGTTTCGACAAGCACCTAGTCGACTTTCACCGAACGAAGCAGAAGCTGTAAAGAGACAGGTCAATGAATGGCTGCAGAAGGGTATTGTACGCGAATCATTTTCAAATGTAGCGAGTCGAGTAGTCGTGGTCAAGAAGAAGGATCAAACATTGAGGGTATGCGTCGATTACCGTAAACTGAACAGCATGGTTCTTCAGGATTTGTTCCCTGTACCACTTATTGAAGATGTTCTCGACAAACTACAAGCAGCGAAATTTTTCACAGTTATGGATTTAGAAAACGGGTTTTTTCACGTGCCAATCGAGGAAAAGAGCAGACACCTAACGGCTTTCATCACACGAGAAGGACTTTTTGAATTTAACAGGGCTCCTTTTGGATTTAAAAATTCGCCAGCTGCGTTCATCAGATATGTCAACCATGTTTTTCAGAAACTTATTAACGCAGAAGTAATGCAGCTTTATATGGACGACATTGTTATCTTCGCAGAGTCCGGAGACGTATGCATGCAGAAGAGTAAGAAAGTTTTGGAAACAGCAGCTAGGTATGGATTGAGGATCAAATGGAAAAAGTGCAGTTTCCTACAGCAGAGTATAAACTTTCTGGGTCATACAGTGGCAAACGGACGAGTTTGGCCTGGAGCAGACAAAACATCAGCAGTAAGACGATTTCCTTATCCTAAGAATATAAAAGGCGTCCAATCGTTTCTGGGTTTGACTGGATTTTTTCGAAAGTTTATTCCGCGTTATTCAGAGATAGCGCGCCCGTTAACGAATTTGTTAAGGAAGAACTCTGCATTTATAATTGGTGAAGCAGAAAAGGAAGCAATTAAAAAATTAAAAGATCTGTTAACAAGTGAACCAGTCTTGCACATATACTCTAGGGAGGCGCAGACAGAGCTACATACTGACGCTTCCAAGGACGGATTAGGAGCTGTGTTGCTGCAGCGCTTTGAAGGAAATATGCACCCCGTGTATTTCTGGAGCAAAAAGACGAGTGAAGCTGAGGCCAAAAAGCACAGTTATATCTTGGAGATTAAGGCTGCATACCTTGCTCTTAAGAAATTTCGACATTTTTTGTTGGGATCTCGCTTCAAGTTGGTAACGGATTGTGCAGCATTTAAGCAGACGACAAATAAAGATGACATACCCCGTGATGTGGAGGAATGGGTACTCTACATTAAAAGCTTCGCCCCAGATATGGAACATCGAGCAGGTGCAAAGATGAAACACGTCGATCATCTCAGTCGCTACCCACAGGATGTTTTTATGATTACAACTGAGTTGTCAGCACGATTACGAAAAGCGCAGCAAGAAGACGATAACGTTAAAGCAGTAGTGCAGTTGCTTCAGAATGGACCTTTTGAGAATTTCAAACTGAAGGGTGGACTACTCTTTAAGGAAGTTGATGGTTGTGAACTCTTAGTTGTTCCCAAGATGATGGAGCGTGACGTCATTAAAAACGCTCACGACTCTGGTCATTTCGCCGCACGTAAAACAATGCATGACATAAAGCAGCAATACTTTATCTCGCATTTAGAGGGTAAAGTATCGAAGTACATTTCTAACTGTATTGTTTGTATAATACACAGCAAAAAATTGGGCAAACAAGAAGGACGTTTACATTGCATAGGAAAAGGTGATGCTCCTTTGCAAACACTGCATGTAGACCATCTTGGACCGATGGATATAACTTCTAAGATGTACAAGTACATTTTTGCAGTAGTCGATGGATTCTCCAAATTCGTGTGGCTGTATGCTGTAAAGTCGACAGGACAAGATGAAGTTGTAAAGAAACTAAGCGAATGGGCAAGTGTATTCGGATTTCCTGCCCGTATAATAAGTGACAGAGGATCAGCGTTTACATCAAACGCTTATAAAGAGTTTCTGGAGGTCAACATGGTCGAGCAGATTTACTCAACAACAGGAGTTGCAAGAGGCAATGGTCAAGTCGAGAGGGTCAATCGCTGCATTATTGAAATTCTTGCGAAGCTGTCTTCAAATGAACCTGCTAAGTGGTATAAGTATGTGCCACGTGTACAGATGGCAATTAACTCGCATGTACATTCGTCAACACTGTCAACGCCGTTCGAGATTATGTTTGGTACAAGGATGTGTAAGAAGGTGGATGATCGTTTGTTAGACATGCTGCAGCAGGAGTTTGTTGAAAAGTTCAACGAGGAGCGGCAGCAGCTGCGCATAGAGGCAAAGCATAACATTGAAGAGGCACAGAAGAATTATAAGATGCACTACGACAAGAAGCGTCGTACGGAGCAGATCTACAAGTTGGGTGACTTGGTCGCTATAAAGAGGACTCAGTTTGTTGCAGGCCGAAAGCTGGCTAGCGAATATCTTGGACCATATGCTGTCATTAAGGTCAAGAGAAACGGTCGGTATGATGTGAAGAAGGCATCAATAAACGCCGAGGGACCAAATATTACGGCTACTAGCTGCGATAATATGAAGCTATGGAAATATGTAGCCGTGAACGAGGATATTTTGTCATCCGGGACGGATGAGGAAGATCAGGAGGGCCGAATGTAAGATGGTATACTTTGATGCAGGTTGGCAACCCCAGCATTTGCGCAAAGTTGGCAATCTCGCAGACTGAAGAGTGTTGCCAGAAGACGGATGAGAAAGAGAGTCGTAGTTGGTCGTCGAGCGTAAAAGTTGACAGTTGAACTCGCGTAGATCGATCGCTATTAAGTTGTAAAAGTTGCCCGGTATTAAGTTGTCTAAAACACAGAAGTTGTAACGCCATATTTTTTGTAATTAACTAACTTACTGAATTGATTTGAACCATTATAATAAACTCTTTTTAATAATAACCTTACATACATAATGAAACGCTGTTAATTAGCATAAGCTAGTTATAAGTCCTTACGTTGTGCTCTTGCCTTCTCCTTTTGTCAAAAATAGAATTACTCTCATTTGGATCATTGAACTTGGTGGTGTTCTTTTTAATCCGTAGCAGCCTAGCTAATTTTCACTTTCCGCGAAGTTCCATTAAAAAAGAGCAATAATTAAATTGCTTATTTAGTTTAACGTACTACAAACCCGTATTATTTTACTTTTCGGTTTTGAAATTTGTTCATAGGGAATAAACCGACCAACAAATTCGGATAGTTATAAGTATTCCCTCAACCCCAAAAACTAAGCGATTTCATTAACAATGTAGAAGAAATCCTTCTTTAAATCAGAAGTATCGATAAGACCCCATACGGTAATTTGACAGGAAATCAAAGGCAAGGCCGATCCGGCTGGCCTTAATTGGGATGAAATTAAAGATGCTTTAATTTTGTATTGTTCCGACAAGCAGGACGAACAAACTCTTATGTTCGAACTACATAACCTCGTTTACTGTCAATATCTAATACAAGTTTTGTTTTAGATAATTTCGAAATCAGAACAACTGTTTTCAAATTAACAGATAGCAAAGAATGCGAACCAATACTTATCAAAACATAATGGGAAATGTTCGAAAATACCAGTCTTAAAAGGTTTTTAACAGGTTCTAAAGGTCCACTTGGATTAGCAGTAAGATCTATGAGACCCACCAACCTGCAGGAAGCTTTTGAGTGAGCTATTAAAGAAAGGGACATTTATTGCCAAGAGAATAGGATGAAGCAACAAAACAGAAAGAAAATTGCAGAGGCCAGGATAGTAGATCTTACAGACAACAAAAGGACAACGACTAAACCAACGATAAAAAACCAAGAGAATACGGAAAGAAACAAGACTATTGTCGATACGCTCTTAACGACAAGGACAATCATCAAAATAAAAAGAAAAACGTACCCGCAATAATGTAGAAAGACCACCATAATGATTGTCTTACCGAACAGAGAAGAAAGGAAAGTCCAAACTCCAACAGAAACAGGGGCTTGATGCATAACATAGAGCAGACTTCAACTGATAATGTCCATAGTTCTCAATTTCATAGTGTAGGTGAGGACTCCAATTTTCCACGAAATGTCTTGCGAAAGAAACAGGGTACTTAGTTAAAGAAAAACCTAGGTCTCCTCTAGCTTACATTGTCATCCATCTCAAATTCGGATACACACTTCGATGGATTAACCGGAATGGAAATATTACAATAGTTGAAAGAAATTGTCAATATTTCAGACCTAATTTCGCATTTTGGCGCGAAACTACAAAAATTTCTGATAATATCCTTATATTTGGAGGACTGTATCAAGCCAGAAATAACCTTAGTTTTATGGAAGATAAACAAAAGTGGATTCTCGACAAGGAACTACAACTAGAGAAATATACGGAAAATTATTATATGGAAGTAAATGCCATATCCGTAAGTTAGTAATAATGAGCCAAAAGACAAGGTCGATATTCTTACCCTTCTGCGTACAGACCACCTGAACGCTGAGGAATTATCATAACTTAATCTGCTTATATAATCTATAATATGTATATAGTAGCATAATATGCTTCTCATATTACGCTTACATAAACTTAAACCTAACAAAACAACGCGCATACAATCTTGCGCGTGCATAAATACACAACATAACGTAACGAAACTTGAATCCACAAAAAAGTAAAGCGCATGATTGTTGTATAACTTCATCATTCTTTTTGCATGCACTTTTTTTTTTTTTTTTTTTTTATACTTGGCATTATTTATTGAATCTTCTCTTTTAACAGATGCTGCGGCAACTGATTTAGGTTTATATGTCCCTAACTATATTTAAAGTTGGGTTGGCATGTCAGTTCGACGAAGGCGAGATTGGCTGGACAGCCGTGTAAGGTCCCGCGCAAGGCTGTTTGGATGGGTGGATAGTTTAGTGCGGTAATTTAACATTTGTTGTGCATTTTCATCTCTGACCGGCGATACAGTTAAGTCCCTCTGGATGTTTTCATTTCGAACATACCACGGTGCCCCAGTGATAGTTCTTAGGATTTTCGATTGGGCTCTTTGTATAATTTCAACACTGCTGTTACTGGCGCTTCCCCACAATTGGGAACCATACGTCCATATTGGGTTTAGTACAGATTTGTAGAGTAGGACTTTATATTCCATTCTGAGGGGAGAGCGGGCGTTTAGAAGCCAGTGAAGACTATTAGCTCTTAGCTTTAGGTGTGTTCTTTTAGCTTCAATGTGACTACGCCAGGTGAGTCGTCTATCAAGATGGATTCCAAGGTATGTGACTTCATTTGCTTGCGGTATTACGGTGTTGTTCAGTAGGAGAGGAGGGCAATCTTGTCTGTTCAGGGTAAACGTTACATGCTTACTCTTTTGCTCGTTCACTTTTATTCGCCAGTCAGATAGCCATTTCTCAATAGTCACCAAGTGGAGAGCAAGTTGCATTGTTGCTTGTCGCGGGCATTTCGAGCGGCTGAGGATTGCAGTGTCATCGGCTGATGTAGATGTTGTTAGCAGTCTTGATGTCGGTAAGTCTGCTGTGTATAGCAAGTATAGAGTTGGGCCCAGTACACTACCTTGAGGAACACCAGCTTCTATAATATGGTCGACGGACATATCAGTGTTGCATTTTACTGAGAATGATCTGTGGTAGAGGTACGATTTTAGGAGTTTGTGGGTGCATTTTGGGAGCATTGACTTAATTTTGTACATGAGGCCATCTAACCAGACTCTATCAAATGCTTGGGAGACATCCAGAAGTATCCCTGTGCAGTACTCTCGGTGTTCGAATGCAGTTCGAATTTCGGATGTTATTCGATTGACTTGCTCTATTGTGCCATGTTTTTCTCGAAAGCCAAACTGATGCTCTGGAATTATTTTATGAACTCGTAGGTACGGTATAATGTGGGTCAGTAGGCATTTTTCGAAGAGTTTCGACAAGCATGATATTAGGCTTATGGGTCTATAAGAAGATGGAGACGTATGATCTTTTCCTGGCTTAGGTATCATTATGATAATCGACTTTTTCCATCTCGTTGGGAAGTGGCCAGTTCTAGTAATAGCATTGAAGAGATTGCAGATGGTTTGGACGGCGCAGTATGGAAGTTCGATGATCATCTTTGGAGTTATGAGATCGCAGCCTGGGCTTTTATTAGGCTTAAGACTCTTCAGGATTTTAGCTATTTCTTTTGGTCTAAATTCAATGGGATCATGTGCCGTTAGATTGTCATCTGTTTGCTCCGGTAGCGCAAAGCTATTCGTTGCTGGGTTTGGTTGGAAGACTTTTTTAAGGTGCTCCGCAAAAGTGTTGGCTCTGTCTTTATCAGTACGAACCCAAGCACCAGCAGGGTTTTTTATCGGCATAATAGTCTCTATCGGTGGCCTCAGAGATGGGTGTGCTCTCCATAGCGGGTATTTTGTGCTCAATGGTGATAATTGTTCTATGTAGCGGAATTGACAGCGATCTTTTTCATTGTTTAGTTCCTTTGAAAGTTTTCGAGTAGCATCTTTGAGCCTTTGTTTTGCATGTGGCGATCTGTAGGTTTGCCATTCTCTTCGTAAGCGACGTTTTTCCAGAATAAGCTGCTCGATTTGGACGTTGGTCTTGTTTCGTTTATAGTGTAAATTACTACTTTTTGGGGTGGCGATGTGTGCTGCTTCAACAAGAACAGACTCCAAGTGCTTTGTGGATATTTCTATTTCGGCTTTGTTGTTGATCTGTGGTTGTAGTTCAACGTGCGAGCTGGCATACTTTTTATATTTAAGCCAGTTGGTTCTATTTGATGTCAATCTGCAGGGACGCACTTCGATGTCCGGGCTTTGGAGATATTTAAGGAGCACCGGTGAGTGATCAGATGACAGGTCCGAGAGAGATACTGCGGTTATAGAACTACTTGGAATATTTTTTGTTATGGCAAAGTCAATCAAGTCTGGGATTTTTCTGGGATCCGTTGGCCAGTATGTTGGTCTGCCCGAGGAAACACAACTGAGCTTATTGCTCGCTTTTATAATTGCGTTATACAATTGTTTCCCTTTGGGATTTACAAGTCGAGACCCCCAGTATGGGTGCTTGGCATTGTAGTCGCCAGCTGCAACGAATCGATCGCCTAGGGTATTGAAGAAATTTATAAATTGATCTTCAGATAGCGTGAAGCGAGGAGGGCAATATACGGCAGCAAGTGTTAAATGCCTATGACCAAAGTGTAGCTTGTAAGTAGTTGGTGGCGAACTCGTTGTGAAAATTGTGCTTTATGCGGCTTCTTATTAGGACTCCAGTGCCACCATGTGCTTTACCATCCGGGTGATTTGTGCCGTAGAATAAGTAACCGTTTATTTGAAACTTGTACTTGTTTGTAAGATGTGTCTCGGATATTAACATAACATCGATGTGATTATTGTTTAGGAATTGTGTTAGCTCAAGCTTGTGTCGTGAAACGCCGTTGGCGTTCCATAGAGTTATACGTAGTGAGGTCATGATTATTTCGACTGTTGTGATACAAGCATCTGTATCAATAGACTTTGATTACGCATAAGATCTTCCATAGTTGTTCTCATAAATGTCATGAATTCCGACATGCTTTGTTGTAGAGTGAGCAACAATGATTCGATGTTGTTTTGTGACTGTCCGATTGGTTGATAAGCTTTTGGATAAAGTTCTTCTGCGGGGGCGGAAGATGTTGTGGAAGCTGTGGTCGTTAGGCCTGATTTGAGTGCACTAGCAAATGATACATTTTTGCTGATTGAACCTGTGGGCGGTCTGTCTGTGGAGAAGATTACATCAGGCGAGAATTTGGAGGGCATGATCGTATTTTGGATGCTTCTGGAACGTGCACTGGTCACTCTTTGGCTAAGCCGAATTTTCAAATCTTTGTACACAAGGCATCCTCTGTAGTTTGCTGTGTGGTTACCTCCACAGTTACTACACTTTTTCGCGTTAATATCCTGCTTATTTTGGGGGCATTTGTTAGAGCTGTGGGGCTCACCACAAGATACGCATACAGTAGTAAGTGTGCAATAAGACTTTGTATGGCCGTATTCTTGACAGTTTTCACATTGTACGGGTCCCTTGCGCTTATGCGGTTCCTCGACAGAGATTCTTCGATGTAGGAGGAACTGAAGGTTATATATTGGATGCACCTCACTTTTCTTAAATGCCCAAGTGTCTGGTTCAAGTTCGATCTTGAAGAGAGGTTGTGGCTTTTTGTCTTTGTTGAAGATATTAATGGCTGATTTCACGTTAAAGCCCTGTTCTCTTAGAGCTTCCAAAACTTCGGCAGGATTTATTTCAGACTCAATACCCTTTATTACTACCTGCAGCCCTTTACTTCTTTTCAATTGATATGTATAGTAATTTTTTTTCTCTTGATTTAGATATTGCGTGAGCGCTCGGTAATTTTGTTCTGTTTTTACTTGAACCTTGGTCTCATGAATCTTCCCTTTAGTTAGTGGAATGATGTGGAAGCTGTCCTTTCCAATAACGTCTAGTATTTTATTCACTAGGGCGTTTGAACTCTTTTCTCTGAGGCGGCTTTGGGTTATACGTTCTAGGTTCTACAGAGTTAGGTAGATCATCTGACTTATCGGCCAAAATGGCAAATCGATTTTGATTATTGGGCATATCAGTTTTCTGCCTGGAGTTGTTACAGTTTGTTTTAGACTGGCTGCCAATATTGGATTTTTGTGGACTTAGCTTACGCTTTATTTTTATGTATCGGTCTATACCAGTCTGTATAGTTGCAGTATTTTTTGATGCGGCCGCAGTGGGCAATAAATTTGTTTTTGGTACTTGTACAGCAGAGGTAGTTGTTCTTGGGGTAGTTTTATCGGTTGTTGCAGAACAGGAAAGCGCTTTGACGCTTACCAGTCCATCACAATCTTTGATTGAATCGGGGGTTCTTGACCGCACTATATCACCGTCTATGGTGGTTTCTGGCTTTTGTTGTTGTTCGGGCTCCATGGCCTTGAAAGAAAAATAAGCGTTTTTTCTCTGTAGAGAGAGCCGCCGCTCGTCTTGTTCACGCTGGCGCTGTGTCCTAATTTCGTTTTGGCTCATTGTGTTGGCAGACAGTTTTTCCAATTAACTTCCCGCCTGGAAGTATGCAATATTGGCGCTGATGGGCGCTGTTGATTTAACAGAGCACCAGTGCCAATTGAGTCGCTGGTTAACTTCTGATCTTATGCAGCACTGCAGAACAGCTGTTTAGTAGACAGAAGCGACGATGGAATTGCTTGTGTTTATGTACTCCAATAAGGAATAAAAGAAAAGGGCGCCAAAACAGGCCCGCGCGTCCACCACGACTACCCCTCCCGAGGGGGGACCGCCGATCCAAAATCTGGAGAACCAGCAGGGCAACGGATATAGAGACAGTCACGCACAGTAAGCCTCCTTGACACCTCGAGATCACGATTCAGAAAACGAATTGCTATTTCAGCGCTCCAACGACCGTGTAAGTGATTACTTAGTGAATTGGAGGGAGCACGACACAAAAACACGTCTAAGCCGCTCGCTGGTTGGAACAACAAAAAAAAAAAAAAAAAAAAAAAAAAATGCAGTTAAACACAAATAAATAAAGCTGCTGACAAACACATTTCCGTTTCTCGCGACTCACTTCGAGCCAATCAAAACTCTGTACATTTAGTCTTAAGCTGACAGTTTTAAAATAAAGACGCTCACCGAAATTATTCGTGTTTCAACTTATACTTGGCTTCAGCGTTGATCTTTGTCTTCGTTACAGACGGATCATTTATTTGACTTAAAAATAGTAACTACGTAAGTGGCGCAGCCGGTAGGATGATACTAGTTGATGCGATATTAAACATATTCAATTCTCTGTGTATCATCCGCTAAAGAACTACAACTTCAATATCTCGCGTCGGTAAATCGGTACAATTGGTTCAAAAGAAAATAAAAAAAAAAAAATTTTGTAAACCAACAACATATCCGAAACCACAGAGTGATTGTGAAAGTGAACAACTTAAAATTGTATCAAATTTTAAGAAGACGCCTTTGAATTCGCTGAGTAGTAAATCCACAAAAAGTTACTCAAAACAAAGCGAAATAGCAAAGTGTGCAACACATGATAACAGCTAAACTAAGTGAAAAACTAAATAAACGTAACTACAACTAAGTGAACTACAATAACAACAGTTAACCTAAGCGAAAACTAAATAAACTTAACCAGAAATAAACGAACAATAATAATAACAGTGTAACTAAGTGAAAACTAAATAAACTTAATCACAACTAAGTGAACTATAATAATAAAAGCTAAACTAAGTGAAAACCAAATAAACGTAACTACAACTAAGTGAACTACAATAACAAAAGTTAACCTAAGCGAAAACTAAATAAACTTAACCAGAAATAAACGAAAAATAATAATAACAGTGTAACTTAGTGAAAACTAAATAAACTTAATTACAACTAAGTGAACCATAATAATAACAGCTAAATTAAATGAAGACTAAATAAACTCAATTACAACTAAAATGAATTATAATGATAACAGTGCAACTAAGTGAAATATTATAATAATAATAAGTGAACGAACAACAAGAAACCCTATCCAAGTTACGAACCGACAAATAAACCAACAGCAAATACACAAACATTAATCAAAATTCAAAACCAACAAACCACAATGGTAGTAGCAGCGCTAACACAAATAGAACTGTCTGACTCGAATATGATTCAAGTCGAAAGACAAATACACGCAATCGAGGTTTTCAACGGAGATCCTAACACCTTGTACACTTTCATCAGTCGCATCGACTTCATCTTGGCTCTTTATCAGACTACAGATGAAAGGCAGAAGGTAATAATCTTTGGACACATCGAACGGAACTCAGCAGCTGGAGTGAACTCAGGACTCAACTTATACTTAACTACAAGCCCCAAGCACCGAACCACCAACTTCTAGAGGAATTCAGGAACACACAATATTGAGGTAACGTTCGTCATTTCCTTGAAGAAGCCGAAAGAAAACGGCAGATACTTATAAGTAAATTAGAACTAGAAAACAATATTACTGAAACCACTCTATATACTAGATTAATACAAACCAGCATCGAAAATCTAATTCAAAAACTTCCAAGCCACATTTATCTCAGAATAATTAACTGTAATATTCCAAACCTGAGATCATTAATAAACATATTACAAGAAAAAGGTCTTTACGAGGCACCAACCTCAAGTAAAGATAATATAAAGCCAACTTCAATTCCAAACAAAGTAACAAACACTCCCCAAAACAGGCAAATGAGCAATCAAACCAGACCCCTTGCACCCTTCCAACCATTCTATAACAACGTCTATCAACCCTATCACCAAGCATATTCTCATGTACCCAGGTTTAACACAAATCCGATACCTCAATATCAAAATTGACCTATCTACCCACAACCTAACATACCTCTGACACAAGCACCCAGACCAAACACAGCTTTTAACCGACAAAATATTTTTGACCAAAATCGCTTTGGACCTAGCCACACTCACATGCCTACAACATATCCACAAACCGGAAACGTACAGACTAATAACCCAATAAAAAGACAGAGACCATCAGACAGCGGACAGTCTAAAATGAGCATAGAAGAGCTAAGATACCAAGAAGTATCGTCTAATCAACCCGAATATCCTTATAACTATAATTACTATTATCCCTACTATCCAGAATATTTTCAACCTCAGCCTTATCCCTATCAATCGAACTATACCCCAGAATTAATTCAATGTCCCCCTGAACAGAACTATGACTATTCAGAAACAACAGAAGAGGAGACACCGACAACAAATGACAACGAACCAGACGACCCCGAACAAGCAGAAAATTTTCGGCTAGTAGCCCCGGATCAAGCCAATATATAACGATCAAACATAATAATAACGAATTGAAATGTCTAATTGATACAGGATCTACGATAAATATGCTCACGCGAAATATTTTTCAAACACCAACACAAGAAACCAATTACCTAATCCACACCAGTAATGGCCCGTTAATAATTAATGAACTTACGAATATACCACCTATCAACTACTTCCCTATTGCCCAAGAGTTCTTGATCCACCAGTTCTCAGATCATTATGACATGCTGATTGGACGCAAGTTGTTGTCCGAAGCCAAAGCAATAATCGACTATAAAAAGAAAACTGCCACTCTATTTAACAAAATATACAAGATAAAAGTCGGTAACAACATTACAGAACAGAACCATACTCAAATGGACACTTCATTTCCACAAGACCCCACTTACTTAGAAACCTCCACACTTCAGGAGAACTTGTTCCGATTAGAACACCTTAACGTAGAAGAAAAACTGAAACTAACTAATCTACTGACAAAATACTAAATACCGTCTACTCTAAAGTTTATAGTTTCCAACAGACATATGAAAAGGAAGTAGAAAAACAGATCCAGGATATGTTAGAACAGGGCATTATCCGAGAAAGTAATTCACCATACTGTAGCCCCATTTGGGTCGTACCTAAAAAACTAGATGCTTCTGGACAGCAGAAGCTTCGTATCGTAATAGATTATAGGAAATTGAACGAAATAACAATGAACGACAGATACCCTATACCAAACATAGATGAAATATTAGGGAAACTAGGGAGGTCAAATTATTTCACAACAATAGATCTTGCAAAGGGCTTTCATCAAATAGAAATGGACTCAGAGTCAATAGCCAAAACTGCCTTCTCTACAAAATATGGACACTACGAGTACACACGAATGCCATTTGGGCTTAAAAATGCCCCCGCTACATTTCAAAGATGCATGAACAATTTACTCCGTCCACTTTTAAATAAATGCTGTATAGTATACCTAGACGACATCATAGTTTTCTCCACATCTTTAGAAGAACACCTTCAAGCCTTACAAGCTGTTTTCGAAAAATTATCACAGGCAAACTTAAAATTACAACTAGATAAATGCGAGTTCTTAAAACAAGAGACAACTTTCTTAGGACATGTTATTACTAAAGACGGGATTAAACCAAACCCGGATAAAATCAAAGCTATAGTTAAATATCCGTTACCAAGAAAAACTAAAGAAATTAAAGCCTTTTTAGGACTTACAGGATATTATAGGAAATTTATACCTAACTTTTCAGACATTGCCAAACCCCTGACCAAGTGCCTAAAGAAAGGAGCAACAATAGATATAAACAGTTTAGAATACTTAGAAGCATTCCAAAAGTTAAAATTATTAATCTCTGAAGATCCGATCCTAAAAATACCGAATTTCGAGAGGAAATTTACATTAACAACAGATGCCAGCAATGTAGCTTTAGGAGCTGTTTTATCACAAGACGGACACCCTATTAGTTACATCAGCAGAACACTAAATGAACATGAAATCAATTATAGCGTCATAGAAAAAGAATTATTAGCAATAGTTTGGGCCACTAAAACCTTCAGACACTATCTGTTACATTTCGAAGTAGCTTCTGACCATCAACCCTTGTGCTGGCTACACAAATTAAAAGAACCTAATTCAAAATTAACAAGATGGAAAATTAGACTTTCGGAATATGACTTCGACATAAACTATATAAAAGGAAAGGAAAATTGCGTAGCAGACGCACTTTCTAGAGTAAAGATAGAAGAAATATTTTTTGGTGAATCTACACAACATAGTGCTGAAGAAGACAATAGCAATCTTATCGGACTATCAGAGAAAGCTATCAATCAACATAAAAGACAAATCATCTTTACCAAAGGTCCCAATAAAACAGAAATAGAAACTTACTTCAAAAAACAAATTATACACCTTTCATATGAAAAAATGACCCCTGAAATAGCCAAACGATATCTACTCAAAAAACAGCGCTCTGTACATCGAAAGCGATGCAGATTTCGAAGTAATTCAAAAAGCATATAACGAGACAATGAACCTAAGATATACAAAGATTTTCCGAAGCCTCATCTTACTAAAAAACATTCCCACATACGCAAATTTCAAAGAACTAATTCTAAAAACACATGAAAAACTTCTACACCCCGGAATGCAGAAAACTGTAAAACTTTTCGGCGAGACATACTACTTCCCAAATAGCCAACTCCTCATCCAAAATATAATTAACGAATGCCAACTTAGCAAAAACTGAACACCGAAATACAAAAATGCCAATGAAAGTCACCCCTAAACCCGAACATTGCCTCGATAAATTTGTAATAGATATTTATTCCTCTAAAGGGAATCACTATTTGAGTTGTATTGACATTTATTCAAAATTCGCCACCCTTGAGCAGATTAAAACAAAAGATTGGATAGAATGCAAAAACGCTCTAATGCGCATATTCAATCAGTTGGGGAAACCCGAAATTCTGAAGGCAGACAGAGATGGCGCATTTTCTAGTTTAGCCCTCAAACGTTGGCTCGAAACTGAAAACGTAGAATTACAACTCAATACCACAAAAACAGGTGTTGCAGATATAGAAAGGCTCCATAAAACAATAAACGAAAAAATCCGTATCATAAACAATTCCGATGACAATGAAGCTAAACTCAGTAAAATAGAAACGATTCTTTACATTTACAACCACAAAACCAAACATAACACTACTGGACAAACTCCTGCCCACATATTTATTTATGCTGGACAACCAATTCTAGATACACAACACAACAAGGAAATAAAAATTAACGAAATAAACAAAGACCGAACAGAATACAACGTCGACACTAGATATAGAAAAGGACCATTGCAAAAAGGGAAATTAGAAAACCCTTTTAAATTAACAATAAACGTCGAACAAACTGAAGAAGACCATTATAAAATCACCAATAGGAATAGAGAGACACATTACTACAAAACTCAATTTAAAAAACAGAAAAAAATTAATGAACTTCCCATTCCGCAGGCCCCTGGTTCATCATAATACTCCTCCTCACGTCTACAAAATTATGCCAAACCCAACAACTTCAAATCAACAACATTGACACTAACCACGGATACCTCCTATTTTCCGATAAATCGATTCAAATCCCTTCAGAATACGAACATCATTGTCTTCGCGTAAACCTTTCCGATATAGATAACCCAACCCACTATTTTAACAATAAGATAACTAACTACACTAATATTCCCCAAATTGACCTTTTGTACAATAAAATGCGAAGAGAACTTAGCGGAATAACTTTACACCAGACAAATAGAAACGAGGACTAATCAACATAGTAGGATCAGCGTTTAAATATTTATTTGGAACATTAGATAACAATGACCGAACAAAGATTGAAAAACAATTAGAATCAGTAACAACAAGTTCAATAAATCTACATGAAATAAATGACATAATTCAACTCATTAACAGTAACATACAAAGAACAAAAGAATTCTTAGACGAACATAGTAACAGAGAACAGTTAATATACGAACTTACCCAATTTACCGAGTATATAGAAGACATTGCAATGGGAATGCTACTTTCACGACTAGGACTATTTAATCCCAAATTACTCAATTACGACAGACTAAAGAACGTTGACAACAGTAACATCTTACAAATTAAAACATCAACCTGGATTAGTACTAACCAAATACTTATCATAGCACATATCCCCATTAAGCAAAAAACTGTCCACACAATTAACATAATACCTTACCCAGATAATAACGGGTACCAACTCGATCACAACGAAAAAGATACTTATTTTGAAGAACATGGCAAAATTTATAATCAAAATTGTAAAGAAATAAGTAACGAATGTATTAGGAACATTATAAAAAGAACTAAACCAATTTGCAATTTTGTCCCCACAACAGTTAACCAGATAATTAAATACGTTGAACCAAACAATATCCTTACTTGGAACATAAAGAATACTATTATAGAACAAGATTGCCAAGAAATAAATAAAAATGTAACAATTAACGGTAATAAAATAATAACAATAAAACAATGTAAAATTAAAATAGGAAAAATAACATTAAACGAAAACCAACTAAATCCCGAAATAAATCTAACCCCATTGTACACACCCATTGAACTAATAAAAATAAAACCAATAGAACATAAGGACATTGTAAAACTAATATCAAATAATAATATTGTTAATAATAAAGTGGATTTCTTTATTTTAGTTTTAATGTTTATTTATTTAATTTAGTTTGTGCTTCGTGCACTTCCATTCCGTTGTACATATTTTGAGCAAGAGAAGTAATTATGTTAATTTAACATTACGTTAAGTATTTGATAACAGCCGATTTAATCTTATGTTAAATGCAGTGCTGACGCAGCTGGACGAAATCAAGAGCTGTCCAAATGTCCTTATACTGGCCACGTCGAACTTGGCGCAGAGCATCGATCTAGCCTTTTTGGATCGCGCTGATATACGTCAGTTTATTGGATTCCCTGCTGCACCGGCCATAACATGTATTTACAAGTCTATGCTCACCGAACTAATGGCTAGGGGCATACTGGAGTCGAAGAACTTAAATGACAACCAGGTCGACTCAGAGGGTTTGCTGGCTACTTTAGTCGAGCTAAGTGCAGGTCTAAGTGGTCGCACGTTGCGCAAGTTACCGCTTCTGGCGCATGCCTATCACACAAGTCGGGACACTTTCGAACTGAATGAAAAAATAAGCTTATCGGATTTCATGGACGCAATGCTGTTTGCTCTGAAGCAGCACCAGGCAGACCAGCGACAACTGAGGCAGGACACACTTTCGTATGCGGAAACGTAATCGTTAAGACTTCTTAAACTCTGTCTCTCTGTGTCAGTCTCATCACAAGTCGATGCTTTGTATGCTTCCATTTTGTTGCTAACAAATAATTAACATTACATATCGAGGCATACACATTTATTCCAACACGCCTCTTAAATTTGTTGTCTTCGTTTTATCTTCCATTACTTTAACTTTACAGCATTTCTGTTTCTTATAAATTTTTGTTTGTCTAACGCTTTGGTTAACATGTCTGCTATATTAAGTCTAGATTCAATCTTTACAATGTCTATAATACCTTTTTCATAATTTTCGTTTACATAGTGATACTGCACTTCAATGTGCTTCGAATTTTTTGTAAAATTACCAAATTGAGCAATCGCTACTGCGCCTGAATTATCTTCATAAATCTTTATCGCTTTTTCGTTATTAATATTAAATATTTCACATAGCATGTTTTTGACAAATAATATTTCTGTTACTGCTTCCGACAGGGCAATGTACTCTGCAAACGTTGAGCATTTTGTTACAGTGTGTTGTTTGTGAGTTTTCCAATATATTATATTTCCATACATTCTTATTATAAATCCCGTTGTGGATTTTCTATCAACATTATCTCCTGCATAATCTGAGTCTACCATACAATCTAGTATTTCATTATTTTTATTCTCTTCAAAAGTTAAATTCAAATCTCTTGTCTTAAATAAATATTTTAATACTCTTAACGCGTATTTATAGTGTGTTGAATTATAACAACTTTGATATCTACTTAGATAATTTACGGAATATGATATATCTGGTCTTGTACCTGCGCTTATATATAATAATTCACCTATCAAGTTTCTGTATTTAATTTTTTCATCACATTCAGTTGCTTGATCTAATTTTAAGTTTGTTTCCATTGGAGTTTCGTACAGTTTAGCATTTTCGAGATCATACTTCATTGCTAGTGATTCAATATATCTTTTTTGATTTAACGTCATTTTCCTACTTTCAGTACTATAATTAATTTCTATTCCAATATAACTGCCGATTTTTCCTAAATCTTTCATTGTAAATTTGTTCATTAAACTGTCTTTTATTTCTGTTATTTTTGTTTTGTTCTTACTGCATATCAGGATGTCATCTACGAATACTAAGATATATACTTCATCTTTATCCGCTCTTTTTACATATAAACAATAATCGTAATTGCTTCTCTTAAAATTTAATTTGTCGAGATATTTATGTAAACATTCGTACCATGCTCTTGGGCTTTCTCTCAATCCATATAATGCCTTAATCAATTTATAAACTTTGTTTTCTCCTGTTTCGTAACCCTTCGGTTCATTTACATAAACTTTTGATTTTACATATCCATTTAAAAAGGCTGTTTCGACATCCATCTGATTTATAAACAGACCATTTTTACAACAATATGATAGTAATACTTTTAATGTTTGCATTTTTCCTACTGGTGAATATACGTTTTCTAGTCGTTCTCTTTGTTGGAAACCTCTTACTACTAGTCTAGCTTTGTAAGTCCCATCACTTTTCTTTTTGTACACCCATTTAACATCTATAATCTTTTTGTTTATCGGTTTTTCTACAATTTGCCACGTATTATTTTTATTTAAGCATTGCATTTCTGTGTTCATTGCTTTGAGCCATTCTATTTTTTCATTGCTATTCATCGCCTCTTCATAAGTGTTTGGTAAAATTGCATTTACATAATTGATATAAATAAAATGTGTTACTGGGTTACCGTATAGATTTACTGGGCTTTTCTTTCTATTTGATGTTCTCTGCACTGCTAAATGTTCTTTGTTCTCCTCACTCTCGCTTTCATCGCTAGTTTTTGAATTAACTTCGTCCATGTCATTTAGTTCGTGTGTCTTAGCGTTATCTTCATAATCTTCTTCATTTTCATTTATGACATGTCTTGCGTTTATTACTCTATTTTTTAGTAAAACTCTATATCCGTTTGTATTATATCCGACTAAAACTCCTAATTCCGATTTGTTATCCCATTTGCTCTTTCTTCGTACTTCCGGAACTCTAACAAAAACTCTACTTCCGTATATTTTTAAATTTTCTACATTTGGTTTTATGCCGAAAAATATTTCGTATGGGCTTTTATTAACTGCAGTGTTTGCGATTGTTCGATTTTTTAAATAAGCTACTGTGTTCATAACTTCTGGCCAATATCGCCTATGAATGTTTGCCTCTCTCATCAAGCACCTACCAATATCCATTGCCGATCTATTGTATCTTTCTGCTACGCCGTTTAATTCATGTACATACGGTGGACATGTAGTTAACTTAATTCCCTTATATTTTACAAAGTTTGAAATTTCTCTATTCATATATTCTTTACCGTTATCGCATTGTATTTGTTTTACTTTCTTACTGAACTGATTCTCAACATAATTTACATATTCTTTTAAGCAGCTCGCAGTTTCAAATTTATTTCTAATACAATAAATTCTCGCGCATTTACTAAAGTCGTCAACAAATGTCAAAAAATATTTTTCCCCACAATAACCTGTTGTGCTGTGTGGTCCGTTTAAGTCTGTATGTATTAACTCTAATGTTTCTTTAGTTTTCTTTCTATTGTTCTCGAATGGTTCGTTTGACATTTTACTTTGTATACAATTCGCGCATTTCATTTCGGTATTCTCGATTTTATCAGGCAGACCATCTAGCATTTTACCCTTAATAATTCTATTCAAATATTGAAAACTTACGTGGCCTAGTGCCCTGTGCCATTTTTCCTTTTCAGTTAATTTTGTTACATTTGTGTGTATTTCATTTGTTTTATTTTTTAGCATGAAGCTTTTTACATTATATAAACTATCAATTTTATTTGCAACTGTCAACAATTCTCTTTTTATACCCTTGGACCATTGAAAATGGTCAAAAAAGGGTATACTAACTTTGTGCAAATGTATGTAACAGGCAGAAGGAGGCGTCGGAGACCCCATAAAGTATATATATTCTTGCTCAGGATCAATAGCCGAGTCGATTGAGCCATGTCCGTCTGTCTGTCCGTCTGTCCGTCTGTCTGTCTGTCTAGATGAACGCGCCGATCTCAGCTATTACAAAAGCTACGGACACCAAATTTAGCATGAAGATTCCTGTATACCATACGCAGATCAAGTTTATTTTCAATTTGGAATAAAACGCCTACCGCCCCCGCAAACCGCCAATTTTGGTTTACATTGCTGTTTACATTCGAAGAACTCATTTCTTAACGTTCTGCTTTAGCATATATAATTAAGTATTTAGGTGTTCATCAAAATAAAAAAATATTATGTTTTTTATTTTATAATTTTTATTTGATGGATTCGTTACTTATTACACCAGAGTTACTCATAAACTAACTGACAGAATTATTTTTATGGACCAGCAAACCTTAAAGTTCTACAGAGCTTTACATCTTTGTTTATCAGTGACTTAAGCTTCTTATCGTTTGGTGTCTTGAGAGAACTTTTATGATGAGGCTTTTGAAGAGTGAAGCTTTCCAAAAGATCGGTTTAAGTTTTCGTATGGAGAATGAACTGAGGCTTTTGAAGAGTGAAGCTTTTCAAGAGATTGGTTTAAGTTATGAAGAATGAAGTTTAAATAATTCATATGGAGAATGAATATGTCACTCCCCCACCTTTTAGATTTTAGCTTGTCCTCAAGCCTTTACTTCTGGATATAATTGTGGAATTGCATTTTCAGTTTTTACTATTTCAGTATTATTTTCTTTAACTGTTTCAATATTTTTGTCAACTGATTTGTTTGCTTTAGGTCTTAGATATGATATTACAATATTATGAGGTGCTGTTTTACATTTAATGTATAGGTAAAATATAGATATTATAGCTAATACAAACATGAGGATTATTAATATATTTTTATAGATTGTATAATTCTTATTGTTTAGCATAATCATTTCTTTTATTTCAATATGTGACATAGGTTCAACTTTTGTGACATTATGCTCGGTGAATATTAGATTTGTATATTGATGCATATTATTTGATATTGAAAATTCTTTTAACTCTGCTGTACAATTAAATATTTTTATAATTTTGTTATTTTCAATATAAATTTCTTGATTGTTACAATTTTGGTTAAGTTTTTCTCTGGTCATGTTCCATATAATTAGTATGTTTGGCTATATTTGCTGTTATTAACATTTTTTTTCTTTTTAAATTTACTTTTATAGTGTGTAACATTTTGGCCTCGATTATTTTCGTTGTAATGTTTTTCGTCTAGTTGTTCAATTCTGCCTGTTTTCCTAAAGGGGTTTTTGGATTTCGAGCGCGTTATAGGGGCTTGTCTATACTTTGTGTCAACTTCGTAAATTTGTCGGTTCTCATTAAGCTTGTTAATTTTGTTTTCTTTAATTTTCTGAGAGTCATAGGTAGGTGTGCCTGCGTAGAGTAGTATGTAAGCTGGTATTTGTCCGGTTGTATTGTGTTTGGTTTTATGGTTGTATGTGTATAAAATTGTTTCTATTCTTGTTTCCCTATTTTCTCTATTATTTTCAGTGTTGATAATGCGAATCTTTTCATTTATTGTTTTGTGAAGACGTTCTACATCTGCTATTCCTGTTTTGCTTGTGGTGATATCTAATTGTATTTCTTCGTTATTTAGCCAAATTTTTAGAGAGTTGCTCATGAATGCTGAGTCTTTGTCTGCTTTAATTTTTTGTGGTTTTCCCATGTCGTTAAATATTCTAGTAAGGGCTCTTTTGGCTTCTAGCCAATCTCTACTATTTGTTTTTATAAGTGATGCGAATTTTGAATAAACGTCAATACAGGATAAATATTGCTCATTGTCAATAGCATAAAAGTCAATTACGTAAAGTTCTCTTGGGTTATTTGTCTCTGGGGTTATCTCAAAAGCAAGTTTTGTTGGTCTGTGTTCTGTTTTTGCGAGATTGCAGACTTCGCAATCATTAATGATATTTTGAATTAATTTATTATAGTCAGGAAAATAGTGAGTTTCTTTAAAGAGTCGTGTCATTTTTTCGATACCAGGGTGCAGTAATTTCAGGTGTTGAGAAATAATGAATTCCTTGAATTCAGCGTAAGAGTTAATGTCCTTTAGTTTAATTATACTTTAAGATTTTTACGTTACTATGTGGGTTAATAGTTTCATGGTATGCATTTTGAAGAACGGAAAAATCACTGTCATTGTCTATGTAAATTACGCTAGTATGGTTAAGAAAGTATTTTATTAAGAAGTCTTTTGCTATTGGGAGAGTCATTTCAGTATATTTTATGGTGATTTTAGTTTTAGTGAAATATTTTGATATGTCTACTTGGTCTATGGAATCTTTTATAAATTCTATTTGTCTAGTGAAATAGTTTATGGGTTTCTCAGTGATTTGAATATAAGTTTCGTTACTTTCTGATGCACTATGTATTGTTGCTGCTGTTGAAATATCTTCTTCTTCACTTACCATATTTTCTTCAATTTTAACTCGAGATAAAGCATCTGCTACATGATTTAGTTTTCCTTCCAAATATTTTATTTTAAAATTGTATTCACTAAGTTTGATTCGCCAACGTTATAATTTCATATTGGGTTCTTTTATATTATTTAGCCAGACAAGGGGTTTATGATCACTTAATATTTCAAAAGGGACTCCATATAAATATGGGCGGAAGTATTTGGTTGCCCAAACAATTGCCAATAATTCTTTTTCTATTGTACTGTAATTCTGTTCGTGGTCGTTTAATGTTCTGCTTGCGAAACTAATTGGTTTATTATCTTGTGATAACACGGCTCCAATGGCGAAATTGCTGGCGTCAGTAGTAACTTGAAATGTTTTTGTAAAGTCAGGGCAAATGAGGATGGGGTCGTTCATGATAAGGGTTTTTAACTTTTCGAAAGATTTAATATACGCTTCGTCTTTTGTATTTATTTTGGCTCCTTTTTTTAAAAATAGGGTGAGAGGTTTTGCGATTTTGGCAAAATCTGGAATGAACTTGCGGTAATATCCGCATAAGCCTAAAAATGATTTAATTTCTTTAGAGGTTTTTGGAATAGGAAATATTTCAATCGCTTTTACTTTTTCTTTGTTGGGTCGTATACCATCTGGACTTATGGTATGACCTAGGAATGTTGTTTGTTTTTTAAAAACTCGCATTTGTCTAACTGGAGCTTAAGATTTGCCACTTTAAGTTTTTGAAAAACTTTCTTCAGTGAGTTCAGGTGTTCAGTAAGGGATGTTGAGTAGATGATAACATCATCTAAATATACGAGGCAATGTTTGTTAATGAGGTCTTTAAGAACGAAGTTCATGCAACGTTGGAATGTTGCTGGGGCTTTTTTCAAACCAAATGGCATGCGAGTATACTCGTAGTGACCGTGTTTAGTTGAGAATGCAGTTTTTGGTATGGATTTAGGGTCCATTTCAATTTGGTGAAAACCCTTCGCTAAGTCGATTGTTGTGAAGTATTGACATTTTCCTAACTTGCCTAATATTTCATCCATGTTCGGGATTGGGAATTTATCGTTAATAGTTATTTCATTGAGGGGTTTGGTTGTTTACATTTGGGTTTTGGATCTGCGTGGGATTTATTAATGGGTTGAAGGGGGTCGCGAATTGTTGATTGATATGAGAGTTTTTGTTTTTATTTGTGTTGGTATTAGTGTTTAAATTTAGTGAGTTTGTATTAAGTTTTGGACAGTAATCTGATTTCTTAGAAATTGGGTCTTCGTAAAGACCTTCTTGTTGGGCAATTTGTCTTAACTTTTGGATAGTTAAAATGTCATGCCTCGCTAGGGTCATGAACAGCCTATCAGGGAGTGAGCGTTGAATAGTATTTTTTATTGTAGTTGCCATTGCTTGTGAATAAACTAATGTGTTATTTTGGTTGTTTTCTAAGGCTAACTTATTAATAATAATAGTTGACTTATTTTCTAATTCTTCACAAAATTGTCGTAATTTACCTTTGTAGGGCGTGCAATACAAACGTCGCAAAAGTTCCTCCAGGGGGGTTTGAGTTTTAAATTCGACGATCAGAGCTTCCTTTAGGGTTGACCATTCGTTGTGAAATCCGAGTTGGCAGACCTTCTCAGCATCTCCGATGACCTGTAGTTCGATGGCTCCATATATGATGGCTTTCTGAAGAGGGTCATTCGTCGGGTATAGGTTGAGCAGGTATTCAATTCGTCTGATAAACGAACTGAGGCTGTTTGGCTCTCCACAGAACTGCGGCACTTGACGTATTTGTCGTAGCAGTTGCGATAGATTATCATTTGATAATGCCATTTTTGATTAATTTTCTTTTTGAACGTTTTTTGTTTTGTAGCGGTCACACTTGTTTTGTTTAAGCGGGCTACTGTTCTTGTTCACTTCACAATTTGTGGGGTTGGATTTATGTAGCGGTCACACTTGTTTTGTTTAAGCGGGCTACTGTTCCTGTTCACTTCACTGATTGTTGGATTTAACTTATGTAGCGGTCACACCTGTATTTGTTTAAGTGGGCTACTGTTTAAGTTTTATTTTTTTTTTTTTTTTTCACAATCACTTCTCGGCTTGAACACTGTTGGGTTTATACTTTCAACTAATGTCACTGAAGTTGCCGTCGCGATTCACGTGAGTTCTTTTGCGGATGATAGTTAAAGGCTTGGATTAATTTTTGCCTCATCAATAACTAACATCCTACCGGCTGCGCCAATTAAGTATTTAGGTGTTCATCAAAATAAAAAAATATTATATTTTTTATTTTATAATTTTTATTTGATGGATTCGTTACTTATTACACCAGAGTTACTCATAAACTAACTGACTATTTTATTTTTATGGACCAGCAAACCTTAAAGTTCTACAGAGCTTTACATCTTTGTTTATCAGTGACTTAAGCTTCTTATCGTTTGGTGTCTTGAGAGAACTTTTATGATGAGGCTTTTGAAGAGTGAAGCTTTCCAAAAGATCGGTTTAAGTTTTCGTATGGAGAATGAACTGAGGCTTTTGAAGAGTGAAGCTTTTCAAAAGATTGGTTTAAGTTATGAAGAATGAAGTTTAAATAATTCATATGGAGAATGAATATGTCACTATATATAGATAAATAATATATGAACTTATCCTCCAAATTGCAATCCGATCAGACAATAAACACTGAAGTTATTAGATAAACCATTTCGACACTTCGACCAGCAAAGAACTTGTCGATGACGTCAGAACTAAATTCCTTATGCATGAAAGAAAAGGACAACGATGCGAGCGCGAAGCGCGAGCTGTTTCTCGACTCTTCGACTCTTTTCCATGCACATGTCAAATACCGAAAATACATGTGCATAAATATATGCTAACACTCAACCAATAGGTGGCGTATATATGAATATGAAGAAAGCAAAGAAGTTGTCGATGACGTCAGAACTAAATTACTTGTGCATGAAAGAAAAGGATAAACGATGCGAGCGCGAAGCGCGAGCTGTTTCTCGACTCTTCTTTTTCATGCACATGTCAATTACCCAAAATATATGTGCATAAATGCAAACACTTATACATACTTAATTTGTGTTCACACATACATATGTAAAATTATATACAACCAATAGCGTGGTTGATCGGCATGCATGAATACAGGTATTTACTAGATTTCTAATATAGACATATTATTATTATTATTTAATAATTTATATATTGACTTTTTATTAAATAAATATTAATTTAGATTTCACGATATATTATGAGCTATCATATCGATAGCTTTTAATATATATTAAACATATCGATATATATTTCATATGTTTTGCATATAAATTATATTAATATGTGTAAATTATATTATATCCCCACGTCTATTGAAACTATGTTTGAAAAAAATGTACTAACATTTCTTCTACTTTGTTTTTTTAATATATGTATATTTTGTATGTATATTAGATTCTATAGATCATTATTATAAATTTAAGGTTTCGCGCACTTTTTAATTGCGGCGATAAATTATTGGCAACGTATCAAAATTGTTGCAAGGTGGCAGCGCGCTTCAGTGTTATGTTAATTTGTAGTTTGCGATTGGCGTGTTCGGTGTCGTCGTCGATTGCCGATTATCATTTGTATTTTCGATATTAAATATAAAATAATATATAATTAATTCGCGTGTTCGTGATACATTTAACATTTAATGCAAATTAATATAAGTCGAGTATATAATAAGTAAATCCTCGTGTGTGATTGTTATGCGTTAACGGAACATTTTATATGCGTGTGAATGATTGCGCCCTGCCCGGAACGTGGCGCGCAATTTTAGAAAAGTGCGGTACACAGCGTAACGTATTTTTTTGCATGCATACATATATGTGTATAGACTCTTCTGAAGTGTGTGTGATTGTACGTGAACATCGGTATCGGTTCGTTTCCGCGATTCAAATTGGAATTTTCGCTGGAATTTCTTGCAGGTTTAATTTTTTTTTTTTTTAATTTTTTTTTTTTTTTTTTTCCCATTTTTTTTTTTTTTTTTTTTTTTTTTATATTTTTTTTTTTTTTTTTTTTTTTTTTTATTTTTTTTTTTTTTTTTAATAAAAATTTTTTATAAAAAATAAAAAAAATTTTTTAAAAAAAAAAAAAAAAAAAAAAAAATATAATTTATTTTAAAAAAAAAAAAAAAAAATTATTATTTTATATTTATTTTTATATAAAAAAAAAATTAAATATATTAAAAAAAAATAAAAAAAAAAAAAAAAAAAAAAAAAAAAACATATCAACTTTCACAGTGAACGGACGTGTTTTTTTTGTGCGCTTCGATTTGATTTTTTGATTTGAATTCAAAACAACCGGTGTTTTGTTTAAATATCTAAATTTAAATATCTCCTTTTGCTAGCCCGTTCACGACGCGTGTGCATGCCTTATATTGTAGATTAGTCAAACTAAACTTTGTTTGCTAATTTTACATTTGTTGTGCATTGGTTCTGCTTGTCCAGTGTTTTGTTTTTGTCTTCTTATTTTCGGTAAGCGACGTTGTTGTAGTTAGTTCACCGCTATAGCTCTCTCTCCTTATCTCTCCTAATTCTTTGAGTGCGCCTAAGCAGCTCTCACGCTTTGCCGCTCTCTTTGCTGCACTGTTGTTGCTCTATCTTTCTGCTCTCTGTGCTCACTGCTCTTTACGCGCGCTAATTTCTTTCTCTCGCGCACATACCTCTTCTTGTTTTTGTTCGTTTTCTTTTTGGCATTTCTCGTTTTACAGTAGGTGCCCACTATAATGGACGGGGTAATCTGTTTCAAAAAATCCTGCCTTAAGCAGGTGACTGCCGCCCAGGCAAGCATTTCGTGCTGGCTATGTACCAACGTAGTACACGCGAAGTGTGCCGGATTTTCTGGCCCGACGGCTGACGCCGTAGCCAAGCGCACTGGTTTGCGTTATTGCTGCGATGTGTGTAGGGAGGTGGAGAACGACATGTGTTCGTTTATGCGTCAAACGAAGACTGGATTTAAGGAACTGCTTGGAAGTTTTCGTAAACTTTCCGACCAGTTCTCGGCGCTGGATTCTTCTTTCAATAACCTTAAGTTATTGAATGAATCCCCAAAGCGTAAGAAATCCACACGGGTAGAGAAGTCTTCTGTTAGCGCCACCCAGCTCCCTCTAATTGACCAGCCAGGTACGCCAGTGACACAGCCGCTGATGCCGTTCACCAATCCTCCGATGGTAACGAGATCTGCGGTTCTTCTAGAGAATGTCATTGGGGGTGTGCAATCAGTGACGCCTAAACCATCCGATATGTCTGCTGTGGTCTCGTTGCCTGTGCCACAGTTATTAGATTTTCATAGGGCGTGTTCAAGTTCTGGATTACCAGAAGAGAACCTCTGCTCTGGTATTATACCGGAGGCGCCAAAAAAGCTTGTAGGTGTTCCACAAAAGAAACAAATTTTTGTTTCCAGGCTTGCCCCTGAACTCACATCAAACGATGTTACTGCTTATATTCAAGCAAAAATTCAAGCCTTGGATATAAAAGTGGAAAAATTTAAGTTTTCTTATGAGAGGGACATATCGTCCTTCAAAATAAGTGTCCCCAACGAACTCTTTGGCATTATATGTTCCGCACAATTTTGGCCGGAACACGTAATTTTTAAAGAGTTCGAAGCAAAGAAGAAAAAAATCGCCCACCGATTAAACTTCCTTTGCCTTCTTTAGCATCTGCCAAGAAAAATCCGAGCAAAAAAAACTAACAAGCTTCTTAACTCTTTCATATCAAAATGTTAGAGGTCTTTGTACTAAACTTTCAACTTTATATTTAAACAGTCTCTCTTTTTCTTCTCAAATTGTTGTGTTTACTGAGACTTGGTTAAAGCCGGAGATCCTTAACTCTGAAGTCTTTCCAAATAAGTACACAACCTACAGGTGTGATCGACCTGACCGTCGTGGTGGTGGAGTTCTTATTGCAGTTGATTCCACCATCAATTCGGAACTTTTACAACCGGAGATTCAATCTGCTATTGAATTACTCTGTGTAAAATTACACTTCCCCGGCTTCTTTCATTATATAACCTGTTCTTATATTCCGCCGTCATCGGAGTTATCAGTCTATTTGCAACATTTGTCGGCAATAAAGACTATATTTAATCTGTTATCAGACAGAGATCACTTTTCAGTCCTTGGGGACTTTAATATTTCTAATTGTAATTGGACAACAAGTGTTGACTCAAATACTCTGTTGCCTTCACGGCAACATGACCTTTTCGACGGTCTGTTTGATATGTCATTGTCACAGGTCAATCATATCTTAAACTGTAGTAACAGATCGTTAGATTTATGCTTTGTCTCCGATCCATCTAGAGTGAGTCTAAACAGGACACAACCACTTTCTCTTCCTGAAGATCCTTACCATCCCACTCTTGAAGTTACTTTTGAGTTTGTCGCATGTATGGATAAACATGAAAAACTGTGTAATCGTGTACGCTGCTTTAGAAAAGCAGATTTTAACTTATTAAATTCGTTAATTTCCAATTTTGATTGGTCGGAACTATATTTGTCTACAGATATTTCAGTAGCGACCAATATTTTTTATAACACAATTAATTCATTTTTTGATATTTGTGTTCCGTGCTTTTATCCAACTTCCTCGAGTAAGCCGCCATGGTTCACAAGAGAGTTGTCACGGTTAAAAAATTTAAAGTCGAGTCTATTTAAAAAGTATAAAAACAATAATTCGCCTTCAGCCTTTTCTCGCTACTTAAGCGCGCGGTCAGATTTTACAGTCTTAAACGCGAAATGTTATAAGACCTATTTAACTCGTTGCAAGGTTCAGTTTACTCAGAACCCCAAACAGTTTTATAGTTTTGTTAACACGAAGCGCAAGTCTCCCGCATTTCCAACGAAATTAACGTTTGAAAATGCTTGTGCAGATACCGACCAAACCATGGCCGATTTGTTTGCAAAGTTTTTTCAAACGACCTATTCACCTTCTACACATCACACTCACTTTTATCCATACAACATTCCAAGTTCGAATGGTATCTTCACTCCCTTTCTAAACGAAAGCTCACTTGTCAAGGATCTTTATTTAGTTAAGCCAGTTTTCTCACCAGGCCCTGACGGTGTTCCCGCTTGTATACTTCGGTTCTGTGCCAACTCCTTAAGTAAGCCATTGCTCAAACTATTTTCGCTGTCCTTAGAAACTTCACTCTTTCCTTCTATTTGGAAAGAATCTTTTATTATTCCCCTTCATAAAAAGGGCAGCAAGTCTGATGCAAGCAATTATAGAGGTATCTCTAAATTGTCGGCTATACCTAAATTTTTCGAGAATGTTATAACTCCTCAATTGCAACATTCCTGTAGGTCCGTTATTTCTCCTTTTCAACACGGATTTATAAAGCGTCGTTCAACTACGACAAATTTACTTGAGCTGACATCCTTTGTGGTAAAAGGATTTCAGGAAAATCTTCAAACTGATGTTATTTATACTGATTTCAGTAAAGCTTTTGACTCAGTGAATCACTCCCTTCTGGCACATAAGCTTGACCTTCTAGGTTTTTCACCAAAAATACTTAGTTGGATTGTTAGCTATCTGACTGACAGAACTCAAAGAGTCCTCTTTAAAACCACCCTTTCAAACCCACTTCATGCCACATCTGGTGTTCCTCAAGGGAGTCACCTCGGTCCCCTACTTTTTACGCTTTTCATCAATGACCTTCCTTTGGTCATACGTAACTCCCGTACTCTCATGTATGCGGATGATGTAAAGCTTTGTTACCAATTTAAAGACGACCACTGTCACTCACTCTTACAAGCCGACCTAAATAGTTTTTATTCTTGGTGTTGTGCCAATTTTTTAAACCTGAACAGCTCTAAATGCAAGCTGATGACATTCTCTCGAGCCAGTCCAAAGTATGCTTCTTATACTCTTTGTGGTTGTGCCTTGGAAAGAATCACCCTAGTTGATGATTTGGGGGTTCTTTTGGACCGAAAACTTAAGTTTTCCAATCATATTTCTAATATGGTCAATAAAGCCATGGGTGTCTTAGGCTTTATTAAGAGATGGTCTAAGGAATTTGACGATCCTTATCTTACAAAGACCCTCTACATCTCACTTGTTCGTCCCATTCTCGAATACGGGTCATGCGTATGGTGTCCCCAGTACACTATTCATAAGGAACGCATAGAATCTGTACAGAAGAACTTTTTACTTTTTGCCTTACGTGGCCTTAACTGGGATGAAAATTTAAGACTGCCTTCCTATACTAATAGACTTCTATTATTAAACCTGCCTTCCCTAACCAATCGCAGAACCATGCTAGGCGTCTTATTTATTAACAACCTTATGCAAGGTGACATTGACAGTGAGACCCTGGTAAGGCAGCTACACTTCTCTGTCCCTTGCAGAACTACACGTAATTACCTTCCACTAACTCTTCCTTATTGTAGATCGAACTATGCACTGCACGATCCGTTCAGGGTATTATGTTCGGACTACAATAAACTTCAACACGTCATAGCTAGCACTAACTCTATCGCTGCTATGAAGTCTTTAATTCTTGTCTATCTAGCACGTAATTAGTATTAGTATTAATTAGTAATAGTATCTATTCCTCGTCATTCTATCTTCTTTTTCTTAATTTTCATTCTTCACTTGCATGTCGCGTGTATCCTCTATTCGACTTTTTATTCCCTATCGCGTTAATTTTCTTTCTCTCGCGTTTCTACTCGCATTTTTACCGCGTTTCCGTGTCGTCCGTTATGCGACGGTGCCTCTCGGTCGGTCAGGCGGGAGGTGGACTTCGTCTGGGTTCCGCGCGCAACAAGCATCGGCTTGGTGTCGTTTGGACCACTTGCTAATACATTCATTGTATTCAACGTCCAAGGCTTCTTCGCCAATCAGATTACAAGAACAACTTGCTGACACTTTGCGTCGTTCGAGGCGCAGGCGAGATGCTGACCTTCGATCTCAGGAAAGAGAGCAGGATGCAGTTCGTCGCCGTGTACGTCGCAGTGATTCTGCAATTAAAACAGACGAACAACTTGCCAACACTTCGCGTCGTTCGAGTCGCAGGCAAGATGCTGAGTTTCGATCTCATGAAAGAGAGCAGGATGCAGTTCGTCGCCGTGTACGTCGCAGTGATTCTGCAATTAAAACAGACGAACAACTTGCCAACACTTCGCGTCGTTCGAGTCGCAGGCAAGATGCTGAGTTTCAATCTCAGGAAAGAGAGCAGGATGCAGTTCGTCGCCGTGTACGTCGCAGTGGTTCTGCAATTAAAACAGACGAACAACTTGCCAACACTTCGCGTCGTTCGAGTCGCAGGCAAGATGCTGAGTTTCGATCTCAGGAAAGAGAGCAGGATGCAGTTCGTCGCCGTGTTCGACGAACTGATCATTCAACTAGAAATGCCGAACAACTTGCCAATACTTTGCGTCGATCGAGGCGCAGGCAATGTCCACAATTCAGGTTCAACGAAAGCGGACGAGATGCTGTTAGAAGGGCGATTCAGCGACAAAATCAGGAGACGCGAATTTTAGAAAGGGCAATAGATAGAAGTCAAAGGTCTCAGGTTAGAAACAATCCTATTCGTAAGATTGTTGAGCAGGCACGCAATACTAGTGCACGCCGCAGTGCTCGAATTCGAGCTCAACGTGAGGCCTTTGAAGCCCATAGGAATATGTCGCAAAGAGTGAGTCTATATAGGAGTATTTGCACCAATAGGATAGCAGAGAATAGGAGAAACGCGTCCCGCAATAGAGTGGACCGTGCGAATACCCTTCCAGATGATAGGATATCGCAGGTTAAAACTAGTTTAGATTGCCTAATAGCCAATTTTAATAAGACAGTCAAGCAGGGACCCGATCAGGTTTGCATATGTTGCAAAGGTTTGTGGTTTCCACATCAAGTGGACAAAATTTCGCGTGAGGTCATAGAGGAAAAGTGTAGTGAGGCAGATAGTGTTGATATTTTGTATCTTTCCTCTATGTTTCCATCCCATAATAATAGGTTTAGCTTTTGCAAAACCTGCAGCCGCAGTATTAAGTCAGGGAAAAAACCAAAGGCTTCTATTACAAATGGCCTAAATTTTCCGGAGCTTCCGGAATGCCTGAAAGGCTTGACGCCTCTAGAAGAAAGGCTGATTTCTCCCCGTCTTCCTTTTATGATCATAAAGTCTCTTGGATATGGACGTCAAAGTGCCATTAAAGGAGCAGTGATCAATGTGCCAATTCCAGTTGCATCGGTATCGGTTCGTTTCCGCGATTCAAATTGGAATTTTCGCTGGAATTTCTTGCAGGTTTAATTTATTATTTCTTTGATTTATATTTATTCTTTTTTCCACATTTTGTTTATTTTTATTTTCCTTATTAAATTTTATTATTATTTGTTCTTTCATTAGATATTTATTTTCATTTATAATATAATTATTTTAAATAATATACATATATTTATTTAAATATATGAATATAATTATAATATATATATATCTATTTAAATATATGAATATATTTATATATATAAATAAATATACTAACTTTATTTTATATATATAACTATATATTAATTTTTGATAAATATATATTCAAATTAAATTAATTTATAAGAATTTTATTTTTAACATACCTATATATTATTTTAAAACTTATATATTAGAAGATGCCTAGACTTAAGAGAAAGTCAGCTTGCAATAGGAGTCAAACACAGCGAAAATGAAATCGTTTGAATAGGTCAGATATAGACTTTTCTGAGCAGGAATGCGTAAATAATCTAGAGACACATAGAGAACGTAGGCAAAATTTCGAATTTAGGGAAGCTGAAAGGGTTAGAGATAGTCAACAGCATCGAGTCCGCAGAAGTAATAGAACATTTAGGGCCGTTGAGCAATTACCGGACACAATTCGTCACACTACTCTTCGGGCTTCTTCGCCAATCAGATTACAAGAACAACTTGCTGACACTTTGCGTCGTTCGAGGCGCAGGCGAGATGCTGACCTTCGATCTCAGGAAAGAGAGCAGGATGCAGTTCGTCGCCGTGTACGTCGCAGTGATTCTGCAATTAAAACAGACGAACAACTTGCCAACACTTCGCGTCGTTCGAGTCGCAGGCAAGATGCTGAGTTTCGATCTCAGGAAAGAGAGCAGGATGCAGTTCGTCGCCGTGTACGTCGCAGTGATTCTGCAATTAAAACAGACGAACAACTTGCCAACACTGCGCGTCGTTCGAGTCGCAGGCAAGATGCTGAGTTTCAATCTCAGGAAAGAGAGCAGGATGCAGTTCGTCGCCGTGTACGTCGCAGTGATTCTGCAATTAAAACAGACGAACAACTTGCCAACACTGCGCGTCGTTCGAGTCGCAGGCAAGATGCTGAGTTTCAATCTCAGGAAAGAGAGCAGGATGCAGTTCATCGCCGTGTACGTCGCAGTGGTTCTGCAATTAAAACAGACGAACAACTTGCCAACACTTCGCGTCGTTCGAGTCGCAGGCAAGATGCTGAGTTTCGATCTCAGGAAAGAGAGCAGGATGCAGTTCGTCGCCGTGTTCGACGAACTGATCATTCAACTAGAAATGCCGAACAACTTGCCAATACTTTGCGTCGATCGAGGCGCAGGCAATGTCCACAATTCAGGTTCAACGAAAGCGGACGAGATGCTGTTAGAAGGGCGATTCAGCGACAAAATCAGGAGACGCGAATTTTAGAAAGGGCAATAGATAGAAGTCAAAGGTCTCAGGTTAGAAACAATCCTATTCGTAGGATTGTTGAGCAGGCACGCAATACTAGTGCACGCCGCAGTGCTCGAATTCGAGCTCAACGTGAGGCCTTTGAAGCCCATAGGAATATGTCGCAAAGAGTGAGTCTATATAGGAGTATTTGCACCAATAGGATAGCAGAGAATAGGAGAAACGCGTCCCGCAATAGAGTGGACCGTGCGAATACCCTTCCAGATGATAGGATATCGCAGGTTAAAACTAGTTTAGATTGCCTAATAGCCAATTTTAATAAGACAGTCAAGCAGGGACCCGATCAGGTTTGCATATGTTGCAAAAGGTTTGTGGTTTCCACATCAAGTGGACAAAATTTCGCGTGAGGTCATAGAGGAAAAGTGTAGTGAGGCAGATAGTGTTGATATTTTGTATCTTTCCTCTATGTTTCCATCCCATAATAATAGGTTTAGCTTTTGCAAAACCTGCAGCCGCAGTATTAAGTCAGGGAAAAAACCAAAGGCTTCTATTACAAATGGCCTAAATTTTCCGGAGCTTCCGGAATGCCTGAAAGGCTTGACGCCTCTAGAAGAAAGGCTGATTTCTCCCCGTCTTCCTTTTATGATCATAAAGTCTCTTGGATATGGACGTCAAAGTGCCATTAAAGGAGCAGTGATCAATGTGCCAATTCCAGTTGCAAATGTTGTAACTTCCCTTCCCAGGGCATTTAATGAAGCCGAAGTAGTTCAGATTCATCTTAAGCATAGGATGGAGTATAACCATGATTTCATGGCTGAAACCATAAGGCCCTCAAAGATAGTTGATGCAATTCGGTATTTAGTGAACACAGAACTTTATAAGAAGCACCAGGTTACTATCAATGAGCAGTGGTTGTCTTCTTACTCAGCTGAGACTGTACCATTTGTTGCGTCAGCAGACGACAGGGACATTGTGTGTCAAATGTTAGAAAAGGCAGCACAACCTAATGAGCATAGAGTAGTAGAAGAAGAGGTAGAGTTGAATCCAGGAGGTCAAGAAACCTTCATGGAAAATGTCCCTGTTGAAAACATAGATATTCCTCGAATTGCTATAGCACCAGGAGAGGGTCAGCGACCTCTTGACATGATAACCGATTGTGATTCAGAGGAGCTGGCTTTTCCCACAATATTTGCAGGCATTAAAAGGAAATGTCAGGAAAGTTTTACAACTATAGTTAGATCAGAGCTTAGGAATTTTGATAGAAGAGGTTGTAGAACTGATAAATTATTTCATAACTTCAAAAAGTTAGAAATGATTAGCATTAGGAATAGCACATCAATTTGCTTACGTAAGCACTCTGCCACTCAAGGCATTTCGGCTGCTGATGTGCGTAATGATGAAACTTTAAATAGGTTAATACTTCATGATGATGGCTATAGGCTTTTAAAAGGTATTCGCACGTCTCCTGCTCATTGGGAGGACGAGAAAAAGAAAGTGATGGCTATTATTAGGCAGGTAGGGCTTCCAACTTTTTTTATAACATTTTCCGCAGCGGAAACTAGGTGGCCGGAGCTTTTAGTCTTGCTATGTAAAAATGTAGACAAGCTAGAAGTATCCGAAGAAGCGTTAAATTTGGGGTTTAATGAGAAAGCTCGTCTTATTAGAGCAGACCCAGTGACCTGTGCCAGATATTTCGATTTTCGATATAGACAGGTTTTAAAACTGATGAAAAAGGAAGGCGGTGTCTTTGGTTGACACCAGGTCATCAAGTTTTATTGGCGAGTGGAGTTTCAGCAAAGAGGCTCTCCACATATACATGGCATGTTCTGGCTGAAAGACGCCCCAAAGCTCGACCTAAAGAATGAGTCCACATTTATGCCTGTGAAGTCCTTTATTGATCAGTTTATTACTTCTGATTCTAGTTGCCCGGACGTTGCTCCATATTTGGAGTATCAACTCCATAGTCACGGGCACTCTTGCAGGCGAGAAATTAGGTCAAAACAAATTTGTAGATTTGGTATCCCATACCCTCCCATGCCTCAAACAGAAATTCTTCTCCCTTTAGAAGAAAATGCTCCAAATTTGGCCGAGCATCGTAGGAATTTCGAAAAAATTCAAAGTCTGGTCGACTTCCCATTTGATCGTGAAAGCGTAGAAAATTTTAACGATTTTAACAACTTTTTGTCCCACGATCAACTTAACCTTAGTTATGAGGGCTACATTAATGCTGTAAGATCAAGTATAAAGAAACCAAAAGTTTTTTTGAAGCGATCTTTTGCAGCAATCAAGCTTAACGCTTATAACAAGCACCTCCTTTTGTTGCAGCGAGCAAATATGGATATTCAGTTTATTTTAGACCCCTATGCTTGCTGCAGCTACGTCGTTAATTATATTAACAAGTCTCAGAGAGGTATCTCAATGTTGATGCGTGAGGCAATCAATGAGATTAAAGACAATAACAATGTAACTATTAAGCAAAAGTTACAACATTTAGGTAATAAATTTATATTTGGCACTGAGATATCCGCTTTTTATAGCTACTGCAAATCAGAACGAGGAGCTTGCCAAGAAAATGCAGATGACTTTGACGATGATGTGCCTAGGGCTTCTGAATCAATAGTTTACGCTCTTCGCGATAATAGTGGCTTCATCAGAAAGAGGACCCCTGCGTGCATAATTAGGTATAGGAGATTTAATGTCAATACAGAAAAAAGTGACTATTTCAGAGAGCTAAAAATGCTTTACGCCCCATGGCGAGATGAGCATTTGGATTTAGTCACACATGACTTTGAATTGTTCTGTAGAGAAAATTCGGAGTTAGTAGAGAACAATCGCAGAAAATATAATTTACTACAATAGATGATAGGGAACTAGAAGATGCTCTGAGCCACTTAACATAGGAAGCAGAAAATGAGAATAATCAAGTAGGAGAACAGGAAGTGGTAGATGATGGCTTCACAGTTTTAGGATTGCCTGAAATAGATCCACATCTAAATGTTTTAAATGTGGATGGAAATATTGATATGAATGATGAAGATAGTAATGTCCGTTTTATCAAGCTTCCAGCCTTAGTTTCTCAGGAAAGCTTAGCTAATATAGTTAGATCTCTTAATTTAAAGCAGAAGCTATATTTTACACATGCTTTGCATAATGCCAAAATCAATACAGTCTTTTATGAATTTGTTGGAGGCGGCGCCGGAGTCGGAAAGAATCGACTTATATCAGCAATTTTTCAGTCATTATCCGTAATGTATAACAGTATACCAGGAGCTGATCCGACATCTGTTAAAATCCTCTTATGTGCACCAACAGGAAAAGCAGCATTCGGAATTAGTGGTTCGACACTGCATTCCATGTTTTCACTTCCGGTTAATCAATCTCTCTCAGAACCTCTAAGGGCCTTAAGCCATGATTTAGTTAATAGCCTTCATTCAAGGTTAATCGATCTTAAATTAATTATTATTGATGAAATATCAATGGTTAGCTCTCTAATGTTTTCTTATTTAGATTCTCGTTTGAAGCAAATTTTCAAAAATACTTCTCCTTTTGGTGGTGTTTCTATCATCGTATTCGGTGATCTTAGACAGTTACAGCCCGTAGGAGGTAGTTGGATTTTCGATCCAAATACCACTGACCCTTACCATGAAATATTTGGTACGTATCTCTGGGACCTTTTTTTGTATTTTGAGCTCACAGAGATAATGCGTCAACGTGACGATCAGCTTTTCGCTTCTGCCTTAAATAATATGGCATCGGGTTGTATGACAGCCGATGATATTGTCCTTTTCCAATCTAGAATATGCGAACCATCGGCAGTGCCCGATGATGCAATTCATCTGTTTAGTAATAATAATGAGGTTGATTTATTTAATGTAACGAAACTTAACTCAATTGCTACTGAGCAATTTTTCTCTACTGCTGAAGATTTTATTAAGGCGGGCCATTTGGAACCAGCTAGGAAACAAAGAATATTAGAAGAAGTGAAGGGTTTTAAAACTTCCGCTACACAGGGACTCTGTACGTCTCTTCTCCTAAAAAATACTGCCAAGTACATGATGACGGTCAATGTAGACACAGGGGATGGATTAGTAAACGGGGCATCAGGTGTGTTGATGCAAATAGATTTCAATACATCCAACACTCCCAACATTTTATGGATGAAATTTACAGAGGAAACTGTAGGAGAATCTGCGCGTTCGAAGTGTACACATCGTACAGATCCTTCATGGACTCCTATTCAGAAAATTGTTCGCAGTTTTCAATATTCAAATAACGCACAAATTAACATTGACCGTAGGCAGTTTCCAATTGTGCCTGCTGAAGGCATCACAATTCATAAGAGTCAGGGAGCTACGTATGGCAAAGTGGTAGTCCATGCTAATTCCAGAATGCAGCGTGCTGCATTATACGTAGCTTGCAGTAGAGCAACTACTGCTTTAGGATTATTCATTATTGGGAATTTTGTTCCTCCTAAGTCTCCCCAAAATAATGATAAAGTGAAAGCCCAATTGAAGAAATTGCGGACTGAAAAACTACTGTGTACTCATTACGATTATTTAATTAACAGTTCTGCCCTTAACATTTTCTTCCATAATACTCAGAGCTTGAATTCCCATCTTGAAGATATTCGATCGGACAAGCTGATGCTTCAGTCATCAATATTATGTTTCGTGGAAACTTCCATAAGCAATGAAACTGTAGAAATACCTGGGTTCACTATTGTGGTTCAACTTAAATCAATTAGGCCTTTAACAGGCATCATAATTTATGTAAAGAACGAGCTAGTAGATAGAGTTTCCCATACCTTTAGCAGTAGAAAAACTTTTGGCTCAGTAGTTTTTGAGTTCGGCATATTTAGGTTTGATGCCATAAGTTTTCTTATATTATATAAAAGTCCAGACTTTCCTCTGTCCACATTTAAAATAGAATTTGAGGAGATAATTCATCAATTTTCTCGTTTAGGTGATTTAGGGGATAGCTTGCTAGTTTTAGGAGATTTTAATTTGTGCCTCAAAACCTTTAACAGGTGTAAGAGTATTTAAAATTTTTTGATTAGCAAAGGATTAAGGAGTTTGTTAGATTTGAAAACGTCCACTACCAATATGGATACACATATTGATTGGGCGTTTTCAAATATACTAGATAATGAAAAGATTAGTGCTAGGACTTTTGAGGTTTTGCATAGCCATCACAATGGGATATCTGTTAGTATTCAGGCATGAGTTTGTAATGTTTGGAATAGGTTAGAAATTAAGAAATCTAAATGACAGGATATATGTAAATATGTATGTAGGCATATTTTAATAATTTAAATTTAATTATCTAATAGTTAAGTATAACCATTGAATGGAAAATTGGTTTGATAATTATTATTATTTTTTTATTTTTATACCCTTGGACCTTGTTATCGATATTAACCAATTTAAAATTTATAAAGAAATACCGATATCTACTGCTCACACCGCTTTACGGAATTGCGGCGATAAATTATTGGCAAAATATCGAAATTGAAGCAAGGTGGCAGCGCACTCCAGTATTATTATTAATTTATAGCTTGCAATTAGTATTATACAATTAAATACTTATTATGGCAACATACGTCCAAGGGTATCCTACTGTCGTGTGCAACTCGACTGTTGCTCTTGTTTCGTTGTAGATTTTTGTATCATTATTTCTGGCTATGACTGTACATTTATTTTCAGTTATCTTTGATATGCTCAGCAAATTTTGTTTTATGCCTTTTACAAAGTATACGTTTTTAATATTGATCAAATTTTCATTGTTGTATGTTCTAAAGTATGTTTCTACATTTCCAATCTTTGTCGCTTGCAATTGTTTGCCATCGGCTACTTTAACATCAATCGGATTTTTTAAATTTACAAAGTTCTTAAAAAGTCTACAATCGTTTATGATGTGATCAGTGCATCCACTATCTAATAACCAGTTTACTGTAGTTTCGTTACTACTTTCGCTGTTATTACATTTTATTATTTTTTCGTTTCTTATCATTCTAATTGTCCATGACTGTACGCCGTCGCTGTTTTCTTGTTGTCTTCCTTGTTTCCCGTCTCCTGAGTAAAGTCCACGTCCAGTTCCACGTCCTCGACCACTTCCATGACGTTGACCTCTGCCTCGACCGCCTCTTTGATTCGTATTCTGATATCGCCGCCTGTTGTCTTGTTGTTGTTGTCTGTTTTCGCCTCTCGCATTTTGCTCAGCATGCCAACAGTCCCCCTGGATATGACCTGTTTTGCCACACACATAGCATTCTTTTTTAGTTTTGGTGTTAAATGTGCTTACGTTATTTTGTCTGTCCCCTGGACCTCTGTTATAGCTTTTTTCTTTCACTTTTGATTTTACGTACTCTACCGTTCGTTGAGCTTCCGGAATCACGTCTAAGAAGTCTCCAATGTAACTGTAGCTTGTTGGTAGCGCTTTTAACAGATACCGCATTTTTTCGTTTTCGTCTATGGTGCCTCCAGCGTTTTTAAATTTATTCACTGCTTTCTCGAATTCAATAAAAAATTCTTCCACTGTTTCATAGTCTTTTAGTTTGATTTCGTCGATTTTTCCTCTGCACAGTATTTGCAGGGCTGTTGATTTTACCGAATACATTTCGTTTAGCTTGTTCATAATTTGTAATGTCGTTTGGCACTCACTAACATATTCTAACTGTTTGTCTGATATTGTACTGATTAAAATTGTTTTTGCTCTCAAGTCTGTTTTCATCCATGTTGTTACATTATCTTCCGTTGTTCTTGTTCGCACTGCTGGTTCTTTGCACTCTTTGTATTCTAGTATTGTCATTAATCTGAACTTCCAGCTTCCAAAATTTACCCCATCGAATATGGGCATAACAATGTCTTCAATTTTTGCGTTTGCACTCATTTTTCTCGCTTCACTATTAATCTGTTTGTACACTTCTTTTATGTCTCTTTCTGTTTCGTTAATTTTTTGCTCATTTTTATATAGAGTCACACCTTTTTATACCCTTGGACCATTGAAAATGGTCAAAAAAGGGTATACTAACTTTGTGCAAATGTATGTAACAGGCAGAAGGAGGCGTCGGAGACCCCATAAAGTATATATATTCTTGCTCAGGATTAATAGCCGAGTCGATTGAGCCATGTCCGTCTGTCTGTCCGTCTGTCCGTCTGTCTGTCTGTCTGGATGAACGCGCCGATCTCAGCTATTAAAAAAGCTACGGACACCAAATTTAGCATGAAGATTCCTGTATACCATACGCAGATCAAGTTTATTTTCAATTTGGAATAACACGCCTACCGCCCCCGCAAACCGCCAATTTCGGTTTACATTGCTATTTACATTCGAAGAACTCATTTCTTAACGTTCTGCTTTAGCATATATATAGATAAATAATATATGAACTTATCCTCCAAATTGCAATCCGATCAGACAATAAACACTGAAGTTATTAGATAAACCATTTCGACACTTCGACCAGCAAAGAACTTGTCGATGACGTCAGAACTAAATTCCTTATGCATGAAAGAAAAGGACAACGATGCGAGCGCGAAGCGCGAGCTGTTTCTCGACTCTTCTTTTCCATGCACATGTCAATTACCGAAAATACATGTGCATAAATATATGCTAACACTCAACCAATAGGTGGCGTATATATGAATATGAAGAAAGCAAAGAAGTTGTCGATGACGTCAGAACTAAATTACTTGTGCATGAAAGAAAAGGATAAACGATGCGAGCGCGAAGCATAAATGCAAACACTTATACATACTTAATTTGTGTTCACACATACATATGTAAAATTATATACAACCAATAGCGTGGTTGATCGGCATGCATGAATGCAGGTATTATTATTATTATTTAATAATTTATATATTGACTTTTTATTAAATAAATATTAATTTAGATTTCACGATATATTATGAGCTATCATATCGATAGCTTTTAATATATATTAAACATATCGATATATATTTCATATGTTTTGCATATAAATTATATTAATATGTGTAAATTATATTATATCCCCACGTCTATTGTAACTATGTTTGAAAAAAATGTACTAACATTTCTTCTACTTTGTTTTTTTAATATATGTATATTTTGTATGTATATTAGATTCTATAGATCATTATTATAAATTTAAGGTTTCGCGCACTTTTTAATTGCGGCGATAAATTATTGGCAACGTATCAAAATTGTTGCAAGGTGGCAGCGCGCTTCAGTGTTATGTTAATTTGTAGTTTGCGATTGGCGTGTTCGGTGTCGTCGTCGATTGTCGATTATCATTTGTATTTTCGATATTAAATATAAAATAATATATAATTAATTCGCGTGTTCGTGATACATTTAACATTTAATGCAAATTAATATAAGTCGAGTATATAATAAGTAAATCCTCGTGTGTGATTGTTATGCGTTAACGGAACATTTTTTATGCGTGTGAATGATTGCGCCCTGCCCGGAACGTGGCGCGCAATTTTAGAAAAGTGCGGTACACAGCGTAACGTATTTTTGTGCATGCATACATATATGTGTATAGACTCTTCTGAAGTGTGTGTGATTGTACGTGAACATCGGTATCGGTTCGTTTCCGCGATTCAAATTGGAATTTTCGCTGGAATTTCTTGCAGGTTTAATTTATTATTTCTTTGATTTATATTTATTCTTTTTTCCACATTTTGTTTATTTTTATTTTCCTTATTAAATTTTATTATTATTTGTTCTTTCATTAGATATTTATTTTCATTTATAATATAATTATTTTAAATAATATACATATATTTATTTAAATATATGAATATAATTATAATATATATATATCTATTTAAATATATGAATATATTTATATATTTTTACTTTATTTTATATATATAACTATATATTAATTTTTGATAAATATATATTCAAATTAAATTAATTTATAAGAATTTTATTTTTAACATACCTATATATTATTTTAAAACTTATATATTAGAAGATGCCTAGACTTAAGAGAAAGTCAGCTTGCAATAGGAGTCAAACACAGCGAAAAAGAAATCGTTTGAATAGGTCAGATATAGACTTTTCTGAGCTGGAACGCGTAAATAATCTAGAGGCAAATAGAGAACGTAGGCAAAATTTCGAATTTAGGGAAGCTGAAAGGGTTAGAGATAGTCAACAGCATCGAGTCCGCAGAAGTAATAGAACATTTAGGGCCGTTGAGCAATTACCGGACACAATTCGTCACACTACTCTTCGGGCTTCTTCGCCAATCAGATTACAAGAACAACTTGCTGACACTTCGCGTCGTTCGAGGCGCAGGCGAGATGCTGACCTTCGATCTCAGGAAAGAGAGCAGGATGCAGTTCGTCGCCGTGTACGTCGCAGTGATTCTGCAATTAAAACAGACGAACAACTTGCCAACACTTCGCGTCGTTCGAGTCGCAGGCAAGATGCTGAGTTTCGATCTCAGGAAAGAGAGCAGGATGCAGTTCGTCGCCGTGTACGTCGCAGTGATTCTGCAATTAAAACAGACGAACAACTTGCCAACACTTCGCGTCGTTCGAGTCGCAGGCAAGATGCTGAGTTTCGATCTCAGGAAAGAGAGCAGGATGCAGTTCGTCGCCGTGTACGTTGCAGTGATTCTGCAATTAAAACAGACGAACAACTTGCCAACACTTCGCGTCGTTCGAGTCGAAGGCAAGATGCTGAGTTTCGATCTTAGGAAAGTGAGCAGGATGCAGTTCGTCGCCGTGTTCGACGAACTGATCATTCAACTAGAAATGCCGAACAACTTGCCAATACTTTGCGTCGATCGAGGCGCAGGCAATGTCCACAATTCAGGTCCAACGAAAGCGGACGAGATGCTGTTAGAAGGGCGATTCAGCGACAAAATCAGGAGACGCGAATTTTAGAAAGGGCAATAGATAGAAGTCAAAGGTCTCAGGTTAGAAACAATCCTATTCGTAGGATTGTTGAGCAGGCACGCAATACTAGTGCACGCCGCAGTGCTCGAATTCGAGCTCAACGTGAGGCCTTTGAAGCCCATAGGAATATGTCGCAAAGAGTGAGTCTATATAGGAGTATTTGCACCAATAGGATAGCAGAGAATAGGAGAAACGCGTCCCGCAATAGAGTGGACCGTGCGAATACCCTTCCAGATGATAGGATATCGCAGGTTAAAACTAGTTTAGATTGCCTAATAGCCAATTTTAATAAGACAGTCAAGCAGGGACCCGATCAGGTTTGCATATGTTGCAAAGGTTTGTGGTTTCCACATCAAGTGGACAAAATTTCGCGTGAGGTCATAGAGGAAAAGTGTAGTGAGGCAGATAGTGTTGATATTTTGTATCTTTCCTCTATGTTTCCATCCCATAATAATAGGTTTAGCTTTTGCAAAACCTGCAGCCGCAGTATTAAGTCAGGGAAAAAACCAAAGGCTTCTATTACAAATGGCCTAAATTTTCCGGAGCTTCCGGAATGCCTGAAAGGCTTGACGCCTCTAGAAGAAAGGCTGATTTCTCCCCGTCTTCCTTTTATGATCATAAAGTCTCTTGGATATGGACGTCAAAGTGCCATTAAAGGAGCAGTGATCAATGTGCCAATTCCAGTTGCAAATGTTGTAACTTCCCTTCCCAGGGCATTTAATGAAGCCGAAGTAGTTCAGATTCATCTTAAGCGTAGGATGGAGTATAACCATGATTTCATGGCTGAAACCATAAGGCCCTCAAAGATAGTTGATGCAATTCGGTATTTAGTGAACACAGAACTTTATAAGAAGCACCAGGTTACTATCAATGAGCAGTGGTTGTCTTCTTACTCAGCTGAGACTGTACCATTTGTTGCGTCAGCAGACGACAGGGACATTGTGTGTCAAATGTTAGAAAAGGCAGCACAACCTAATGAGCATAGAGTAGTAGAAGAAGAGGTAGAGTTGAATCCAGGAGGTCAAGAAACCTTCATGGAAAATGTCCCTGTTGAAAACATAGATATTCCTCGAATTGCTGTAGCACCAGGAGAGGGTCAGCGACCTCTTGACATGATAACCGATTGTGATTCAGAGGAGCTGGCTTTTCCCACAATATTTGCAGGCATTAAAAGGAAATGTCAGGAAAGTTTTACAACTATAGTTAGATCAGAGCTTAGGAATTTTGATAGAAGAGGTTGTAGAACTGATAAATTATTTCATAACTTCAAAAAGTTAGAAATGATTAGCATTAGGAATAGCACATCAATTTGCTTACGTAAGCACTCTGCCACTCAAGGCATTTCGGCTGCTGATGTGCGTAATGATGAAACTTTAAATAGGTTAATACTTCATGATGATGGCTATAGGCTTTTAAAAGGTATTCGCACGTCTCCTGCTCATTGGGAGGACGAGAAAAAGAAAGTGATCGCTATTATTAGGCAGGTAGGGCTTCCAACTTTTTTTATAACATTTTCCGCAGCGGAAACTAGGTGGCCGGAGCTTTTAGTCTTGCTATGTAAAAATGTAGACAAGCTAGAAGTATCCGAAGAAGAAGCGTTAAATTTGGGGTTTAATGAGAAAGCTCGTCTCATTAGAGCAGACCCAGTGACCTGTGCCAGATATTTCGATTTTCGATATAGACAGGTTTTAAAACTGATGAAAAAGGAAGGCGGTGTCTTTGGTTGTCACCAGGTCATCAAGTTTTATTGGCGAGTGGAGTTTCAGCAAAGAGGCTCTCCACATATACATGGCATGTTCTGGCTGAAAGACGCCCCAAAGCTCGACCTAAAGAATGAGGCCACATTTATGCCTGTGAAGTCCTTTATTGATCAGTTTATTACTGCTGATTCTAGTTGCCCGGACGTTGCTCCATATTTGGAGTATCAACTCCATAGTCACGGGCACTCTTGCAGGCGAGAAATTAGGTCAAAACAAATTTGTAGATTTGGTATCCCATACCCTCCCATGCCTCAAACAGAAATTCTTCTCCCTTTAGAAGAAAATGCTCCAAATTTGGCCGAGCATCGTAGGAATTTCGAAAAAATTCAAAGTCTGGTCGACTTCCCATTTGATCGTGAAAGCGTAGAAAATTTTAACGATTTTAACAACTTTTTGTCCCACGATCAACTTAACCTTAGTTATGAGGGCTACATTAATGCTGTAAGATCAAGTATAAAGAAACCAAAAGTTTTTTTGAAGCGATCTTTTGCAGCAATCAAGCTTAACGCTTATAACAAGCACCTCCTTTTGTTGCAGCGAGCAAATATGGATATTCAGTTTATTTTAGACCCCTATGCTTGCTGCAGCTACGTCGTTAATTATATTAACAAGTCTCAGAGAGGTATCTCAATGTTGATGCGTGAGGCAATCAATGAGATTAAAGACAATAACAATGTAACTATTAAGCAAAAGTTACAACATTTAGGTAACAAATTTATATTTGGCACTGAGATATCCGCTTTTTATAGCTACTGCAAATCAGAACGAGGAGCTCGCCAAGAAAATGCAGATGACTTTGACGATGATGTGCCTAGGGCTTCTGAATCAATAGTTTACGCTCTTCGCGATAATAGTGGCTTCATCAGAAAGAGGACCACTGCGTGCATAATTAGGTATAGGAGATTTAATGTCAATACAGAAACAAGTGACTATTTCAGAGAGCTAAAAATGCTTTACGCCCCATGGCGAGATGAGCATTTGGATTTAGTCACACATGACTGTGAATTGTTCTGTAGGGAAAATTCGGAGTTAGTAGAGAACAATCGCAGAAAATATAATTTACTAGATGATAGGGAACTAGAAGATGCTCTGAGCCACTTAACATAGGAAGCAGAAAATGAGAATAATCAAGTAGGAGAACAGGAAGTGGTAGATGATGGCTTCACAGTTTTAGGATTGCCTGAAATAGATCCACATCTAAATGTTTTAAATGTGGATGGAAATATTGATATGAATGATGAAGATAGTAATGTCCGTTTTATCAAGCTTCCAGCCTTAGTTTCTCAGGAAAGCTTAGCTAATATAGTTAGATCTCTTAATTTAAAGCAGAAGCTATATTTTACACATGCTTTGCATAATGCCAAAATCAATACAGTCTTTTATGAATTTGTTGGAGGCGGCGCCGGAGTCGGAAAGAATTGACTTATATCAGCAATTTTTCAGTCATTATCCGTAATGTATAACAGTATACCAGGAGCTGATCCGACATCTGTTAAAATCCTCTTATGTGCACCAACAGGAAAAGCAGCATTCGGAATTAGTGGTTCGACACTGCATTCCATGTTTTCACTTCCGGTTAATCAATCTCTCTCAGAACCTCTAAGGGCCTTAAGCCATGATTTAGTTAATAGCCTTCATTCAAGGTTAATCGATCTTAAATTAATTATTATTGATGAAATATCAATGGTTAGCTCTCTAATGTTTTCTTATTTAGATTCTCGTTTGAAGCAAATTTTCAAAAATACTTCTCCTTTTGGTGGTGTTTCTATCATCGTATTCGGTGATCTTAGACAGTTACAGCCCGTAGGAGGTAGTTGGATTTTCGATCCAAATACCACTGACCCTTACCATGAAATATTTGGTACGTATCTCTGGGACCTTTTTTTGTATTTTGAGCTCACAGAGATAATGCGTCAACGTGACGATCAGCTTTTCGCTTCTGCCTTAAATAATATGGCATCGGGTTGTATGACAGCCGATGATATTGTCCTTTTCCAATCTAGAATATGCGAACCATCGGCAGTGCCCGATGATGCAATTCATCTGTTTAGTAATAATAATGAGGTTGATTTATTTAATGTAACGAAACTTAACTCAATTGCTACTGAGCAATTTTTCTCTACTGCTGAAGATTTTATTAAGGCGGGCCATTTGGAACCAGCTAGGAAACAAAGAATATTAGAAGAAGTGAAGGGTTTTAAAACTTCCGCTACACAGGGACTCTGTACGTCTCTTCTCCTAAAAAATACTGCCAAGTACATGATGACGGTCAATGTAGACACAGGGGATGGATTAGTAAACGGGGCATCAGGTGTGTTGATGCAAATAGATTTCAATACATCCAACACTCGCAACATTTTATGGATGAAATTTACAGAGGAAACTGTAGGAGAATCTGCGCGTTCGAAGTGTACACATCGTACAGATCCTTCATGGACTCCTATTCAGAAAATTGTTCGCAGTTTTCAATATTCAAATAACGCACAAATTAACATTGACCGTAGGCAGTTTCCAATTGTGCCTGCTGAAGGCATCAAAATTCATAAGAGTCAGGGAGCTACGTATGGCAAAGTGGTAGTCCATGCTAATTCCAGAATGCAGCGTGCTGCATTATACGTAGCTTGCAGTAGAGCAACTACTGCTTTAGGATTATTCATTATTGGGAATTTTGTTCCTCCTAAGTCTCCCCAAAATAATGATAAAGTGAAAGCCCAATTGAAGAAATTGCGGACTGAAAAACTACTGTGTACTCATTACGATTATTTAATTAACAGTTCTGCCCTTAACATTTTCTTCCATAATACTCAGAGCTTGAATTCCCATCTTGAAGATATTCGATCGGACAAGCTGATGCTTCAGTCATCAATATTATGTTTCGTGGAAACTTCCATAAGCAATGAAACTGTAGAAATACCTGGGTTCACTATTGTGGTTCAACTTGAATCAATTAGGCCTTTAACAGGCATCATAATTTATGTAAAGAACGAGCTAGTAGATAGAGTTTCCCATACCTTTAGCAGTAGAAAAACTTTTGGCTCAGTAGTTTTTGAGTTCGGCATATTTAGGTTTGATGCCATAAGTTTTCTTATATTATATAAAAGTCCAGACTTTCCTCTGTCCACATTTAAAATAGAATTTGAGGAGATAATTCATCAATTTTCTCGTTTAGGTGATTTAGGGGATAGCTTGCTAGTTTTAGGAGATTTCAATTTGTGCCTCAAAACCTTTAACAGGTGTAAGAGTATTTATAATTTTTTGATTAGCAAAGGATTAAGGAGTTTGTTAGATTTGAAAACGTCCACTACCACTATGGATACACATATTGATTGGGCGTTTTCAAATATACTAGATAATGAAAAGATTAGTGCTAGGACTTTTGAGGTTTTGCATAGCCATCACAATGGGATATCTGTTAGTATTCAGGCAGGAGTTTGTAATGTTTGGAATAGGTTAGAAATTAAGAAATCTAAATGACAGGATATATGTAAATATGTATGTAGGCATATTTTAATAATTTAAATTTAATTATCTAATAGTTAAGTATAACCATTGAATGGAAAATTGGTTTGATAATTATTATTATTTTTTTATTTTTATACCCTTGGACCTTGTTATCGATATTAACCAATTTAAAATTTATAAAGAAATACCGATATCTACTGCTCACACCGTTTTAGGGAATTGCGGCGATAAATTATTGGCAAAATATCGAAATTGAAGCAAGGTGGCAGCGCACTCCAGTATTATTATTAATTTATAGCTTGCAATTAGTATTATACAATTAAATACTTTTTATGGCAACATACGCCCAAGGGTATCCTACTGTCGTGTGCAACTCGACTGTTGCTCTTGTTTTTTTTACACTTTTCTTTTATCAAAGCGTGCACGTGGATTTTGGATTTTAATCTGTTGCCATCAAACCCTTTTAGTTTATGTTTTTAATGTTTTTCCGTTTATTTGTTTATTATTTTTCACACTTTTAATATTGTATTTCTCTTTTCAATGTCTTATACACTTGTTCCTTTTGTCGCTTCACTTGAACACCATTTATTTTTCTCGAACTTGGATTTAGTTAAGAGACTTTGGATTTTCAACCTTGCTCTGCTACCATGTTAATAATAAAGTGGATTTCTTTATTTTAGTTTTAATGTTTATTTATTTAATTTAGTTTGTGCTTCGTGCACTTCCATTCCGTTGTACATATTTTGAGCAAGAGAAGTAATTATGTTAATTTAACATTACGTTAAGTATTTGATAACAGCCGATTTAATCTTATGCTAATTAACATTACATATCGAGGCATACACATTTATTCCAACAAATATTACAGTCTCTATTATTGTATCACTCATTAGCCTTACATTTTGTATAGTTTGTATCTACTTAAAACTAACATACCCTTGGACCATTGAAAATGGTCAAAAAAGGGTATACTAACTTTGTGCAAATGTATGTAACAGGCAGAAGGAGGCGTCGGAGACCCCATAAAGTATATATATTCTTGCTCAGGATCAATAGCCGAGTCGATTGAGCCATGTCCGTCTGTCTGTCCGTCTGTCTGTCTGTCTGGATGAACGCGCCGATCTCAGCTATTACAAAAGCTACGGACACCAAATTTAGCATGAAGATTCCTGTATACCATACGCAGATCAAGTTTATTTTCAATTTGGAATAACACGCCTACCGCCCCCGTAAACCGCCAATTTTGGTTTACATTGCTATTTACATTCGAAGAACTCATTTCTTAACGTTCTGCTTTAGCATATATATAGATAAATAATATATGAACTTCCTCCAAAGTGCAATCCGATCAGACAATAAACACTGAAGTTATTAGATAAACCATTTCGACACTTCGACCAGCAAAGAACTTGTCGATGACGTCAGAACTAAATTCCTTATGCATGAAAGAAAAGGACAACGATGCGAGCGCGAAGCGCGAGCTGTTTCTCGACTCTTCTTTTCCATGCACATGTCAATTACCAAAAATACATGTGCATAAATATATGCTAACACTCAACCAATAGGTGGCGTATAGATGAATATGAAGAAAGCAAAGAAGTTGTCGATGACGTCAGAACTAAATTACTTGTGCATGAAAGAAAAGGATAAACGATGCGAGCGCGAAGCATAAATGCAAACACTTATACATACTTAATTTGTGTTCACACATACATATGTAAAATTATATACAACCAATAGCGTGGTTGATCGGCATGCATGAATGCAGGTATTATTATTATTATTTAATAATTTATATATTGACTTTTTATTAAATAAATATTAATTTAGATTTCACGATATATTATGAGCTATCATATCGATAGCTTTTAATATATATTAAACATATCGATATATATTTCATATGTTTTGCATATAAATTATATTAATATGTTTAAATTATATTATATCCCCACGTCTATTGAAACTATGTTTGAAAAAAATGTACTAACATTTCTTCTACTTTGTTTTTTTAATATATGTATATTTTGTATGTATATTAGATTCTATAGATCATTATTATAAATTTAAGGTTTCGCGCACTTTTTAATTGCGGCGATAAATTATTGGCAACGTATCAAAATTGTTGCAAGGTGGCAGCGCGCTTCAGTGTTATGTTAATTTGTAGTTTGCGATTGGCGTGTTCGGTGTCGTCGTCGATTGTCGATTATCATTTGTATCTTCGATATTAAATATAAAATAATATATAATTAATTCGCGTGTTCGTGATACATTTAACATTTAATGCAAATTAATATAAGTCGAGTATATAATAAGTAAATCCTCGTGTGTGATTGTTATGCGTTAACGGAACATTTTTTATGCGTGTGAATGATTGCGCCCTGCCCGGAACGTGGCGCGCAATTTTAGAAAAGTGCGGTACACAGCGTAACGTATTTTTGTGCATGTATACATATATGTGTATAGACTCTTCTGAAGTGTGTGTGATTGTACGTGAACATCGGTATCGGTTCGTTTCCGCAATTCAAATTGGAATTTTCGCTGGAATTTCTTGCAGGTTTAATTTATTATTTCTTTGATTTATATTTATTCTTTTTTCCACATTTTGTTTATTTTTATTTTCCTTATTAAATTTTATTATTATTTGTTCTTTCATTAGATATTTATTTTCATTTATAATATAATTATTTTAAATAATATACATATATTTATTTAAATATATGAATATAATTATAATATATATATATCTATTTAAATATATGAATATATTTATATATATAAATAAATATACTAACTTTTTTTATATATATAACTATATATTAATTTTTGATAAATATATATTCAAATTAAATTAATTTATAAGAATTTTATTTTTAACATACCTATATATTATTTTAAAACTTATATATTAGAAGATGCCTAGACTTAAGAGAAAGTCAGCTTGCAATAGGAGTCAAACACAGCGAAAAAGAAATCGTTTGAATAGGTCAGATATAGACTTTTCTGAGCAGGAACGCGTAAATAATCTAGAGGCACATAGAGAACGTAGGCAAAATTTCGAATTTAGGGAAGCTGAAAGGGTTAGAGATAGTCAACAGCATCGAGTCCGCAGAAGTAATAGAACATTTAGGGCCGTTGAGCAATTACCGGACACAATTCGTCACACTACTCTTCGGGCTTCTTCGCCAATCAGATTACAAGAACAACTTGCTGACACTTCGCGTCATTCGAGGCGCAGGCGAGATGCTGACCTTCGATCTCAGGAAAGAGAGCAGGATGCAGTTCGTCGCCGTGTACGTCGCAGTGATTCTGCAATTAAAACAGACGAACAACTTGCCAACACTTCGCGTCGTTCGAGTCGCAGGCAAGATGCTGAGTTTCGATCTCAGGAAAGAGAGCAGGATGCAGTTCGTCGCCGTGTATGTCGCAGTGATTCTGCAATTAAAACAGACGAACAACTTGCCAACACTTCGCGTCGTTCGAGTCGCAGGCAAGATGCTGAGTTTCGATCTCAGGAAAGAGAGCAGGATGCAGTTCGTCGCCGTGTACGTCGAAGTGATTCTGCAATTAAAACAGACGAACAACTTGCCAACACTTCGCGTCGTTCGAGTCGAAGGCAAGATGCTGAGTTTCGATCTCAGGAAAGTGAGCAGGATGCAGTTCGTCGCCGTGTTCGACGAACTGATCATTCAACTAGAAATGCCGAACAACTTGCCAATACTTTGCGTCGATCGAGGCGCAGGCAATGTCCACAATTCAGGTCCAACGAAAGCGGACGAGATGCTGTTAGAAGAGCGATTCAGCGACAAAATCAGGAGACGCGAATTTTAGAAAGGGCAATAGATAGAAGTCAAAGGTCTCAGGTTAGAAACAATCCTATTCGTAGGATTGTTGAGCAGGCACGCAATACTAGTGCACGCCGCAGTGCTCGAATTCGAGCTCAACGTGAGGCCTTTGAAGCCCATAGGAATATGTCGCAAAGAGTGAGTCTATATAGGAGTATTTGCACCAATAGGATAGCAGAGAATAGGAGAAACGCGTCCCGCAATAGAGTGGACCGTGCGAATACCCTTCCAGATGATAGGATATCGCAGGTTAAAACTAGTTTAGATTGCCTAATAGCCAATTTTAATAAGACAGTCAAGCAGGGACCCGATCAGGTTTGCATATGTTGCAAAGGTTTGTGGTTTCCACATCAAGTGGACAAAATTTCGCGTGAGGTCATAGAGGAAAAGTGTAGTGAGGCAGATAGTGTTGATATTTTGTATCTTTCCTCTATGTTTCCATCCCATAATAATAGGTTTAGCTTTTGCAAAACCTGCAGCCGCAGTATTAAGTCAGGGAAAAAACCAAAGGCTTCTATTACAAATGGCCTAAATTTTCCGGAGCTTCCGGAATGCCTGAAAGGCTTGACGCCTCTAGAAGAAAGGCTGATTTCTCCCCGTCTTCCTTTTATGATCATAAAGTCTCTTGGATATGGACGTCAAAGTGCCATTAAAGGAGCAGTGATCAATGTGCCAATTCCAGTTGCAAATGTTGTAACTTCTCTTCCCAGGGCATTTAATGAAGCCGAAGTAGTTCAGATTCATCTTAAGCGTAGGATGGAGTATAACCATGATTTCATGGCTGAAACCATAAGGCCCTCAAAGATAGTTGATGCAATTCGGTATTTATTGAACACAGAACTTTATAAGAAGCATCAGGTTACTATCAATGAGCAGTGGTTGTCTTCTTACTCAGCTGAGACTGTACCATTTGTTGCGTCAGCAGACGACAGGGACATTGTGTGTCAAATGTTAGAAAAGGCAGCACAACCTAATGAGCATAGAGTAGTAGAAGAAGAGGTAGAGTTGAATCCAGGAGGTCAAGAAACCTTCATGGAAAATGTCCCTGTTGAAAACATAGATATTCCTCGAATTGCTGTAGCACCAGGAGAGGGTCAGCGACCTCTTGACATGATAACCGATTGTGATTCAGAGGAGCTGGCTTTTCCCACAATATTTGCAGGCATTAAAAGGAAATGTCAGGAAAGTTTTACAACTATAGTTAGATCAGAGCTTAGGAATTTTGATAGAAGAGGTTGTAGAACTGATAAATTATTTCATAACTTCAAAAAGTTAGAAATGATTAGCATTAGGAATAGCACATCAATTTGCTTACGTAAGCACTCTGCCACTCAAGGCATTTCGGCTGCTGATGTACGTAATGATGAAACTTTAAATAGGTTAATACTTCATGATGATGGCTATAGGCTTTTAAAAGGTATTCGCACGTCTCCTGCTCATTGGGAGGACGAGAAAAAGAAAGTGATGGCTATTATTAGGCAGGTAGGGCTTCCAACTTTTTTTATAACATTTTCCGCAGCGGAAACTAGGTGGCCGGAGCTTTTAGTCTTGCTATGTAAAAATGTAGACAAGCTAGAAGTATCCGAAGAAGAAGCGTTAAATTTGGGGTTTAATGAGAAAGCTCGTCTTATTAGAGCAGACCCAGTGACCTGTGCCAGATATTTCGATTTTCGATAAAGACAGGTTTTAAAACTGATGAAAAAGGAAGGCGGTGTCTTTGGTTGTCACCAGGTCATCAAGTTTTATTGGCGAGTGGAGTTTCAGCAAAGAGGCTCTCCACATATACATGGCATGTTCTGGCTGAAAGACGCCCCAAAGCTCGACCTAAAGAATGAGTCCACATTTATGCCTGTGAAGTCCTTTATTGATCAGTTTATTACTTCTGATTCTAGTTGCCCGGACGTTGCTCCATATTTGGAGTATCAACTCCATAGTCACGGGCACTCTTGCAGGCGAGAAATTAGGTCAAAACAAATTTGTAGATTTGGTATCCCATACCCTCCCATGCCTCAAACAGAAATTCTTCTCCCTTTAGAAGAAAATGCTCCAAATTTGGCCGAGCATCGTAGGAATTTCGAAAAAATTGAAAGTCTGGTCGACTTCCCATTTGATCGTGAAAGCGTAGAAAATTTTAACGATTTTAACAACTTTTTGTCCCACGATCAACTTAACCTTAGTTATGAGGGCTACATTAATGCTGTAAGATCAAGTATAAAGAAACCAAAAGTTTTTTTGAAGCGATCTTTTGCAGCAATCAAGCTTAACGCTTATAACAAGCACCTCCTTTTGTTGCAGCGAGCAAATATGGATATTCAGTTTATTTTAGACCACTATGCTTGCTGCAGCTACGTCGTTAATTATATTAACAAGTCTCAGAGAGGTATCTCAATGTTGATGCGTGAGGCAATCAATGAGATTAAAGACAATAACAATGTAACTATTAAGCAAAAGTTACAACATTTAGGTAACAAATTTATATTTGGCACTGAGATATCCGCTTTTTATAGCTACTGCAAATCAGAACAAGGAGCTCGCCAAGAAAATGCAGATGACTTTGACGATGATGTGCCTAGGGCTTCTGAATCAATAGTTTACGCTCTTCGCGATAATAGTGGCTTCATCAGAAAGAGGACCACTGCGTGCATAATTAGGTATAGGAGATTTAATGTCAATACAGAAACAAGTGACTATTTCAGAGAGCTAAAAATGCTTTACGCCCCATGGCGAGATGAGCATTTGGATTTAGTCACACATGACTGTGAATTGTTCTGTAGGGAAAATTCGGAGTTAGTAGAGAACAATCGCAGAAAATATAATTTACTAGATGATAGGGAACTAGAAGATGCTCTGAGCCACTTAACATAGGAAGCAGAAAATGAGAATAATCAAGTAGGAGAACAGGAAGTGGTAGATGATGGCTTCACAGTTTTAGGATTGCCTGAAATAGATCCACATCTAAATGTTTTAAATGTGGATGGAAATATTGATATGAATGATGAAGATAGTAATGTCCGTTTTATCAAGCTTCCAGCCTTAGTTTCTCAGGAAAGCTTAGCTAATATAGTTAGATCTCTTAATTTAAAGCAGAAGCTATATTTTACACATGCTTTGCATAATGCCAAAATCAATACAGTCTTTTATGAATTTGTTGGAGGCGGCGCCGGAGTCGGAAAGAATCGACTTATATCAGCAATTTTTCAGTCATTATCCGTAATGTATAACAGTATACCAGGAGCTGATCCGACATCTGTTAAAATCCTCTTATGTGCACCAACAGGAAAAGCAGCATTCGGAATTAGTGGTTCGACACTGCATTCCATGTTTTCACTTCCGGTTAATCAATCTCTCTCAGAACCTCTAAGGGCCTTAAGCCATGATTTAGTTAATAGCCTTCATTCAAGGTTAATCGATCTTAAATTAATTATTATTGATGAAATATCAATGGTTAGCTCTCTAATGTTTTCTTATTTAGATTCTCGTTTGAAGCAAATTTTCAAAAATACTTCTCCTTTTGGTGGTGTTTCTATCATCGTATTCGGTGATCTTAGACAGTTACAGCCCGTAGGAGGTAGTTGGATTTTCGATCCAAATACCACTGACCCTTACCATGAAATATTTGGTACGTATCTCTGGGACCTTTTTTTGTATTTTGAGCTCACAGAGATAATGCGTCAACGTGACGATCAGCTTTTCGCTTCTGCCTTAAATAATATGGCATCGGGTTGTATGACAGCCGATGATATTGTCCTTTTCCAATCTAGAATATGCGAACCATCGGCAGTGCCCGATGATGCAATTCATCTGTTTAGTAATAATAATGAGGTTGATTTATTTAATGTAACGAAACTTAACTCAATTGCTACTGAGCAATTTTTCTCTACTGCTGAAGATTTTATTAAGGCGGGCCATTTGGAACCAGCTAGGAAACAAAGAATATTAGAAGAAGTGAAGGGTTTTAAAACTTCCGCTACACAGGGACTCTGTACGTCTCTTCTCCTAAAAAATACTGCCAAGTACATGATGACGGTCAATGTAGACACAGGGGATGGATTAGTAAACGGGGCATCAGGTGTGTTGATGCAAATAGATTTCAATACATCCAACACTCGCAACATTTTATGGATGAAATTTACAGAGGAAACTGTAGGAGAATCTGCGCGTTCGAAGTGTACTCATCGTACAGATCCTTCATGGACTCCTATTCAGAAAATTGTTCGCAGTTTTCAATATTCAAATAACGCACAAATTAACATTGACCGTAGGCAGTTTCCAATTGTGCCTGCTGAAGGCATCACAATTCATAAGAGTCAGGGAGCTACGTATGGCAAAGTGGTAGTCCATGCTAATTCCAGAATGCAGCGTGCTGCATTATACGTAGCTTGCAGTAGAGCAACTACTGCTTTAGGATTATTCATTATTGGGAATTTTGTTCCTCCTAAGTCTCCCCAAAATAATGATAAAGTGAAAGCCCAATTGAAGAAATTGCGGACTGAAAAACTACTGTGTACTCATTACGATTATTTAATTAACAGTTCTGCCCTTAACATTTTCTTCCATAATACTCAGAGCTTGAATTCCCATCTTGAAGATATTCGATCGGACAAGCTGATGCTTCAGTCATCAATATTATGTTTCGTGGAAACTTCCATAAGCAATGAAACTGTAGAAATACCTGGGTTCACTATTGTGGTTCAACTTGAATCAATTAGGCCTTTAACAGGCATCATATTTTATGTAAAGAACGAGCTAGTAGATAGAGTTTCCCATACCTTTATTTATTTATTTATTTATTTATTTATTTAGTTTATAGTCGAACTATGATCAGTCAACTTTTTTAAAAGTAAAGAAACAATTAAAATTAGATTTAAATTATTTAAGTTAAATTTTGAACTAGAGGTAATTTTAAATTAAGGGTAAAACCTTAAATGTAAAAAAAAAGAAAAAATTAAAAATTGTGCAAATGTGCAAACTGGGATAAAGAAAAGCCGATCCAACATTTGTTGCAGAGGATTGGGGAAAACCCAGAAAAAACCAATCAGATCAGGAGAGTTAGTGTTAGTAACCAAATGTAAATAAAATTATGAGTAGAGTGTTAAAGCATGCAGTATGTTGAAAGTACTACTATGAATACAAAGAAGACAATTATGTGTTTGACTAAATTCTAGATAAGTGGGCAAGGAGTTGTAATTTTAAGCTAGATATCAAGTTGTTATTGTTAGCTACAATTAAGTATAGTTTATTATAGTCCGAACATAATACCCTGAATGGCTCATGCAGGGCATAGTTCGAGCTACAATTGGGAAGTTTTAGAGGAAGGTAATTACGGGTGATTCTACCAGGGACAGAAAAGTGTAGTCTACTAAGTAAGTCGCTACTATCTATGTCACCTTGGATAAGGTTGTTAATAAATATAACACCAAGCATGGTTCTACGATTAGCTAGAGAAGGCAGATTAAGTAACAAAAGTCTACTAGGATAGGAAGGAAGTCTTGAATTTACATCCCAGTTAAGGCCTCGCAAGGCAAACATTAAGAAGTTTTTCTGTACGGATTCAATGCGGTCTCTATGAACTGTGTACTGAGGGTTCCAGACACATGATCCGTACTCGAGAATTGGACGAACAAGCGAAGTGAAGAGAGTCTTAGTTAAGTAAGGATCGTCAAACTCCTTGGACCATCTCTTAATAAAGCCGAGTACACCCATAGCTTTATTAACCATTGATGATATATGTTCAGAAAACTTGAGTTTTCGGTCCAAACGGACACCTAGATCATCAACCAGGGAAATTCTTTCCAAGGTACAACCACAAAGAGAGTATGATACGTACTTTGGGCAGGCACGTGAGAATGTCATCAGCTTGCATTTTGAGCTGTTCAGATTAAGGAGATTTGCACGACACCAAGAAAAGAAACAATCTAGGTCAGATTGAAGGCGAGAATGACAGGAGTCGTCTCTAAATTGAAAACAGAGCTTGACATCATCCGCGTACATGAGAGTACGTGAGTTAAGTATGACCGTTGGGAGGTCATTGATGAAAAGTGTAAAAAGCAGGGGACCTAAGTGGCTTCCCTGAGGAACACCAGATGTAGCATGAACGTGATAGGAACGAGTATTTTTAAAGAGGACTCGTTGGGTTCTGTCACTCAAATAGCTCACAATCCAACTAAGAAGTTTTGGTGAGAAACCGAGAAGATTTAGTTTATGTGCAAGAAGGGAATGGTTGACTGAGTCAAATGCCTTACTGAAATCAGTATAAGTGACATCAGTTTGAAGATTTTCCTGAAATCCGTTTATCACAAAGGATGTCAGCTCAAGCAGATTTGTCGTGGTAGAACGACGCTTCACAAATCCGTGTTGAAAAGGGGATATAACGGATCTACTAAAATGCTGCAAGTGAGGAGTAATAACATTCTCGAAGAATTTCGGTATAGCCGACAATTTAGAGATACCTCTATAATTGCTTGCATCAGACTTGCTGCCCTTTTTATGTAAAGGGATGATAAAGGATTCCTTCCATATGGATGGAAACGAGGCAGTTACTAAGGACAGCGAAAATAGTTTGAGCAATGGCTTACATAAGGAGTTGGCACAGTATCGAAGTACACAGGCGGGGATACCATCGGGACCTGGTGAGAAGACTGGTTTAACCAATCGAAGATCCCTAATAAGTGAACTTTCATTCAGTAAAGGTGTGAAGATGCCATTCGAGCTTGGTACGCTATATGGATAGGAGTGAATGTTTGGCGTAGAGGAAGAATAAGTTGTTTGAAAAAACTTGGCAAACATATCGGCAATGGCCTGATCTGTGTTCGCCTCAGCGTTATCGAACATAAGTTTAGAAGGAAAGCCCGCTGACCTACGCTTCATGTTAACAAAACTATAAAACTGTTTAGGATTCTGAAAGAACTGAATCCTACATCTGGTCAAATAGTTTTTATAACACTTCGCGTTAAGCACGGTAAAATTTGCCCGAGCAGTTAGGTAGCGGGAAAAGACAAGTGGTGAGTTTTTCAGCTTGTATTTATTAAATAAGCTACTCTTTAAGTTTTTTAAGCGAGACAACTCTTTTGTAAACCAAGGAGGCCTACTTGAGCTTGTCGGATAGAAAAACGGAACACAGATATCAAAAGCAGAGTTAGAGTTTTATAAAATATATTGATAGCCACTGACATATCAGTTGATAGATAAAAGTCAGACCAATCACAATATGAAATTAAATAATTTAAGTGTTCAAAGTCTGCTTTCTTAAAGCAGCGCACGCGATTGCACGGCTTTACACTTTTATCCACAAAGCTAATACCCAAGTCGAGATTCACTTCGAAAGTGGGATGATAAGGATCTTCAGGTAGGGAAAGAGGTTGTGCCCTGTCTAAAATCACCCTGGAAGGATCTGAGACGAAACATAGATCAAGCGATCTGTTTAAAGTGTTTTTGACATGATTAACCTGCGACAAAGACATGTCAAACAAACCGTCAAACAGATCATGTTGCCGGGAGGGCAGAAGGAAGTTTCCCTCCGCAATGGATGTCCAATTACATTCCGGGATATTAAAGTCACCCAGGACTATGAAATGATCTCTGTCTGATAACAGATTAAAAATAGTCTTAATTGCAGACAAATGTTGCGAGTAGACTGATAATTCCGATGACGGCGGAATATAGGAGCAGGTTATATACAAGAAAAAACCGGGAAAGTGTAGTTTTACACAGATTAATTCGATGTCGAATTGAAACTCCGGCTGTAAGAGGTCCGACATAATGGAGGAGTCTACTGCAATCAGTACTCCACCACCCCGTCGGTCAGGTCGATCAATCCTGTAAGTTGTATACCTATCTGGAAAGACTTCAGAGCTTAGAATCTCTGGTTTTAACCAGGTTTCGGTAAAGACAATAATTTGGGAAGTAAAGGCAAGACTATGAAGATAAAGACTAGAGATTTTACTACAGAGGCCTCTAACATTTTGATAGGAAAGAATTAAGGAAGAAAGAATATTTGTGTGTCGTTCGGCTTTTTTGTTTTGGAGTGAACTCCTTAACAATAAGGTCGGGCGGCCAGAAAGAAGCTGCGCAAACGTCTTTAAACTGTTCTGCAGGGAGAATGATTTTGAAAGAAGAAATGTCGCGCTTTAATTTGAAGTTGAATTTTTTAACTATCAAATCATTTACAGGCATCCTTTCGAGAATGTACGATTGTACATCTTCTATGGTAGTATCTGGAGCCAAGCGAGAGATAAACACCAATTTTTTGGGTTTAATCGCAATCAGAGGTTTTATACTCGGTGCCTGACTAGCAGGCATGATTGCGGGAACATTACCCTTTACGTTGTTATCATTGCTCGTAATGGCAGTGGGCACAAGAGGGGCAGAAAGAGGTTTCGGTGCGGTAACATTCCTGCTAGTTTATTTTTATTTTGTGCAACTAGAAGAGCAAGACGGTATAGGGAAAATTAGGCTTAAAAGATCAGAAGAAGAAGCCTTGGAAGAAGGTAGATTGGAATACTAAGAGGAGCAGGTGGCTTACTAAGAGCCGTAAAGGCGTTGAATTGGGTATCCATCTCCAAAAATTCAGATTGGAGATTAGAGAAAGCTGTGCATATCCGATAAAAACCCGAGTTTGGTTTTATTGTGGATTTTCCGTAGATCGGATTCACCCACACGGCACGCTTCACACGACCATTTAAGGCCTACATTGGCGTTGACGGCATCTCTAACCCGCACAGTTAGGCCACAGCATTTTAAGTGACTAAAATTGTCACAGAGCCAGCAACCAATGTAGTCCGCATTAGCATCTGAAGAGCATTTGCAATTTGCTGCAGAGCACGACACCATGTTAATAAAATAGATATGCCTTCGAATAGTAGGGGACAACGAAGAGAGCAATAGAATATTAAGACAAATTTCTTGAGAGAGCAAGAAACAGTTACAGGAAAACAGGCAAGCAAGCGAGAACGAAAATAAAAAAACAAATATAGCGAGCACTCGAGGTAAACAAAACAACAGCAGCTGTTACGTCTACAACAAAAGCACTACACAACTTACTCAGAGAGCGAAATTTACTTTCGTGAGCGGGAGAGCAGGAAAGTATAAGAATATTAGTAAAAACAAAAACAAAAAAAAAAACTTGACGCCAAGACGCGCATGTGAAAAGAATTAAAATTTTTGTAAGCGAATTCACTAATAAGGTAGGATTAGTATGCTACTTTAAGCTTTTACTCACAGGGTTAGCACTAGTAAGATACAGCAGTATTAATGAAAGCACATAAGCAGATCAATTAAACAGAATTATTAAGAAACACAGGGAGCAAAAGCAAAACACGTCCAACCACCACGAGTAAGTACAGTTGATTTTAGCAGTAGAAAAACTTTTGGCTCAGTAGTTTTTGAGTTCGGCATATTTAGGTTTGATGCCATAAGTTTTCTTATATTATATAAAAGTCCAGACTTTCCTCTGTCCACATTTAAAATAGAATTTGAGGAGATAATTCATCAATTTTCTCGTTTAGGTGATTTAGGGGATAGCTTGCTAGTTTTAGGAGATTTCAATTTGTGCCTCAAAACCTTTAACAGGTGTAAGAGAATTTATAATTTTTTGATTAGCAAAGGATTAAGGAGTTTGTTAGATTTGAAAACGTCCACTACCAATATGGATACACATATTGATTGGGCGTTTTCAAATATACTAGATAATGAAAAGATTAGTGCTAGGACTTTTGAGGTTTTGCATAGCCATCACAATGGGATATCTGTTAGTATTCAGGCATGAGTTTGTAATGTTTGGAATAGGTTAGAAATTAAGAAATCTAAATGACAGGATATATGTAAATATGTATGTAGGCATATTTTAATAATTTAAATTTAATTATCTAATAGTTAAAGTGAAAGCCCAATTTAAGAAATTGCGGACTGAAAAACTACTGTGTACTCATTACGATTATTTAATTAACAGTTCTGCCCTTAACATTTTCTTCCATAATACTCAGAGCTTGAATTCCCATCTTGAAGATATTCGATCGGACAAGCTGATGCTTCAGTCATCAATATTATGTTTCGTGGAAACTTCCATAAGCAATGAAACTGTAGAAATACCTGGGTTCACTATTGTGGTTCAACTTGAATCAATTAGGCCTTTAACAGGCATCATAATTTATGTAAAGAACGAGCTAGTAGATAGAGTTTCCCATACCTTTATTTATTTATTTATTTATTTATTTATTTAGTTTATAGTCGAACTATGATCAGTCAACTTTTTTAAAAGTAAAGAAACAATTAAAATTAGATTTAAATTATTTAAGTTAAATTTTAAACTAGAGGTAATTTTAAATTAAGGGTAAAACCTTAAATGTAAAAAAAAAGAAAAAATTAAAAATTGTGCAAATGTGCAAACTGGGATAAAGAAAATCCGATCCAACATTTGTTGCAGAGGATTGGGGAAAACCAAGAAAAACCCAATCAGATCAGGAGAGTTAGTGTTAGTAACCAAATGTAAATAAAATTATGAGTAGAGTGTTAAAGCATGCAGTATGTTGAAAGTACTACTATGAATACAAAGAAGACAATTATGTGTTTGACTAAATTCTAGATAAGTGGGCGAGGAGTTGTAATTTTAAGCTAGATATCAAGTTGTTATTGTTAGCTACAATTAAGTATAGTTTATTATAGTCCGAACATAATACCCTGAATGGCTCATGCAGGGCATAGTTCGAGCTACAAATGGGAAGTTTTAGAGGAAGGTAATTACGGGTGATTCTACCAGGGACAGAAAAGTGTAGTCTACTAAGTAAGTCGCTACTATCTATGTCACCTTGGATAAGGTTGTTAATAAATATAACACCAAGCATGGTTCTACGATTAGCTAGAGAAGGCAGATTAAGTAACAAAAGTCTACTAGGATAGGAAGGAAGTCTTGAATTTACATCCCAGTTAAGGCCTCGCAAGGCAAACATTAAGAAGTTTTTCTGTACGGATTCAATGCGGTCTCTATGAACTGTGTACTGAGGGTTCCAGACACATGATCCGTACTCGAGAATTGGACGAACAAGCGAAGTGAAGAGAGTCTTAGTTAAGTAAGGATCGTCAAACTCCTTGGACCATCTCTTAATAAAGCCGAGTACACCCATAGCTTTATTAACCATTGATGATATATGTTCAGAAAACTTGAGTTTTCGGTCCAAACGGACACCTAGATCATCAACCAGGGAAATTCTTTCCAAGGTACAACCACAAAGAGAGTATGATACGTACTTTGGGCAGGCACGTGAGAATGTCATCAGCTTGCATTTTGAGCTGTTCAGATTAAGGAGATTTGCACGACACCAAGAAAAGAAACAATCTAGGTCAGATTGAAGGCGAGAATGACAGGAGTCGTCTCTAAATTGAAAACAGAGCTTGACATCATCCGCGTACATGAGAGTACGTGAGTTAAGTATGACCGTTGGGAGGTCATTGATGAAAAGTGTAAAAAGCAGGGGACCTAAGTGGCTTCCCTGAGGAACACCAGATGTAGCATGAACGGGATAGGAACGAGTATTTTTAAAGAGGACTCGTTGGGTTCTGTCACTCAAATAGCTCACAATCCAACTAAGAAGTTTTGGTGAGAAACCGAGAAGATTTAGTTTATGTGCAAGAAGGGAATGGTTGACTGAGTCAAATGCCTTACTGAAATCAGTATAAATGACATCAGTTTGAAGATTTTCCTGAAATCCTTTTACCACAAAGGATGTCAGCTCAAGCAGATTTGTCGTGGTAGAACGACGCTTCACAAATCCGTGTTGAAAAGGGGATATAACGGATCTACTAAAATGCTGCAAGTGAGGAGTAATAACATTCTCGAAGAATTTCGGTATAGCCGACAATTTAGAGATACCTCTATAATTGCTTGCATCAGACTTGCTGCCCTTTTTATGTAAAGGGATGATAAAGGATTCCTTCCATATGGATGGAAACGAGGCAGTTACTAAGGACAGCGAAAATAGTTTGAGCAATGGCTTACATAAGGAGTTGGCACAGTATCGAAGTACACAGGCGGGGATACCATCGGGACCTGGTGAGAAGACTGGTTTAACCAATCGAAGATCCCTAATAAGTGAACTTTCATTCAGTAAAGGTGTGAAGATGCCATTCGAGCTTGGTACGCTATATGGATAGGAGTGAATGTTTGGCGTAGAGGAAGAATAAGTTGTTTGAAAAAACTTGGCAAACATATCGGCAATGGCCTGATCTGTGTTCGCCTCAGCGTTATCGAACATAAGTTTAGAAGGAAAGCCCGCTGACCTACGCTTCATGTTAACAAAACTATAAAACTGTTTAGGATTCTGAAAGAACTGAATCCTACATCTGGTCAAATAGTTTTTATAACACTTCACGTTAAGCACAGTAAAATTTGCCCGAGCAGTTAGGTAGCGGGAAAAGACAAGTGGTGAGTTTTTCAGCTTGTATTTATTAAATAAGCTACTCTTTAAGTTTTTTAAGCGAGACAACTCTTTTGTAAACCAAGGAGGCCTACTTGAGCTTGTCGGATAGAAAAACGGAACACAGATATCAAAAGCAGAGTTAGAGTTTTATAAAATATATTGATAGCCACTGACATATCAGTTGATAGATAAAAGTCAGACCAATCACAATATGAAATTAAATAATTTAAGTGTTCAAAGTCTGCTTTCTTAAAGCAGCGCACGCGATTGCACGGCTTTACACTTTTATCCACAAAGCTAATACCCAAGTCGAGATTCACTTCGAAAGTGGGATGATAAGGATCTTCAGGTAGGGAAAGAGGTTGTGCCCTGTCTAAAATCACCCTGGAAGGATCTGAGACGAAACATAGATCAAGCGATCTGTTTAAAGTGTTTTTGACATGATTAACCTGCGACAAAGACATGTCAAACAAACCGTCAAACAGATCATGTTGCCGGGAGGGCAGAAGGAAGTTTCCCTCCGCAATGGATGTCCAATTACATTCCGGGATATTAAAGTCACCCAGGACTATGAAATGATCTCTGTCTGATAACAGATTAAAAATAGTCTTAATTGCAGACAAATGTTGCGAGTAGACTGATAATTCCGATGACGGCGGAATATAGGAGCAGGTTATATACAAGAAAAAACCGGGAAAGTGTAGTTTTACACAGATTAATTCGATGTCGAATTGAAACTCCGGCTGTAAGAGGTCCGACATAATGGAGGAGTCTACTGCAATCAGTACTCCACCACCCCGTCGGTCAGGTCGATCAATCCTGTAAGTTGTATACCTATCTGGAAAGACTTCAGAGCTTAGAATCTCTGGTTTTAACCAGGTTTCGGTAAAGACAATAATTTGGGAAGTAAAGGCAAGACTATGAAGATAAAGACTAGAGATTTTACTACAGAGGCCTCTAACATTTTGAAAGAATTAAGGAAGAAAGAATATTTGTGTGTCCCCTAGCATTTTCAAAGGCATGAAGAGAAGAGAACTTCAGTTTTTTGAGGACTTTGCACTTGTTGTAGGTCCACTTGGCGATGTAACGGCCAATGTGGGAAGAGTGACGGTCGTTCGGCTTTTTTGTTTTGGAGTGAACTCCTTAACAATAAGGTCGGGCGGCCAGAAAGAAGCTGCGCAAACGTCTTTAAACTGTTCTGCAGGGAGAATGATTTTGAAAGAAGAAATGTCGCGCTTTAATTTGAAGTTGAATTTTTTAACTATCAAATCATTTACAGGCATCCTTTCGAGAATGTACGATTGTACATCTTCTATGGTTGTGTCTGGAGCCAAGCGAGAGATAAACACCAATTTTTTGGGTTTAATCGCAATCAGAGGTTTTATACTCGGTGCCTGACTAGCAGGCATGATTGCGGGAACATTACCCGTTACGTTATCATTGCTCGTAATGGGAGTAGGCACAAGAGGGGCAGCAAGAGGTTTCGGTACGATAACATTGCTGCAATTTTTTTTTTGTTTGTGCAACTAGAAGAGCAAGACGGTATAGGGAAAATTAGACTTAGAAGATCAAAAGAAGAAGCCTTGGAAGAAGGTAGATTGGTGGTCTTTAGATTCGTAGTAACTGAATCTAAAGGAATATTAAGAGGAGCAGGTGGCTTACTAAGAGCCGTAAAGGCGTTGAATTGGGTCTCCATCTCCAGAAATTCAGATTGGAGATTAGAGAAAGCTGTGCGTATCCGATAAAACCCGAGTTTGGTTTTATTGTGGATTTTCCGTAGATCGGATTCACCCACACGGCACGCTTCGCACGACCATTTAAGGCCTACATTGGCGTTGACGGCATCTCTAACCCGCACAGTTAGGCCACAGCATTTTAAGTGACTAAAATTGTCACAGAGCCAGCATCCAATGTAGTCCGCATTAGCATCTGAAGAGCATTTGCAATTTGCTGCAGAGCACGACACCATGTTAATAAAATAGATATGCCTTCGAATAGTAGGGGACAACGAAGAGAGCAATAGAATATTAAGACAAATTTCTTAAGAGAGCAAGAAACAGTTACAGGAAAACAGGCAAGCAAGCGAGAACGAAAATAAAAAAACAAATATAGCGAGCACTCGAGGTAAACAAAACAACAGCAGCTGTTACGTCTACAACAAAAGCACTACACAACTTACTCAGAGAGCGAAATTTACTTTCGTGAGCGGGAGAGCAGGAAAGTATAAGAATATTAGTAAAAACAAAAACAAAAAAAAAAAACTTGACGACAAGACGCGCAAGTGAAAAGAATTAAAATTTTTGTAAGCGAATTCACTAATAAGGCAGGATTAGTATGCTACTTTAAGCTTTTACTCACAGGGTTAGCACTAGTAAGATACAGCAGTATTAATGAAAGCACATAAGCAGATCAATTAAACAGAATTATTAAGAAACACAGGGAGCAAAAGCAAAACACGTCCAACCACCACGAGTAAGTACAGTTGAATTTAGCAGTAGAAAAACTTTTGGCTCAGTAGTTTTTGAGTTCGGCATATTTAGGTTTGATGCCATAAGTTTTCTTATATTATATAAAAGTCCAGACTTTCCTCTGTCCACATTTAAAATAGAATTTGAGGAGATAATTCATCAATTTTCTCGTTTAGGTGATTTAGGGGATAGCTTGCTAGTTTTAGGAGATTTCAATTTGTGCCTCAAAACCTTTAACAGGTGTAAGAGAATTTATAATTTTTTGATTAGCAAAGGATTAAGGAGTTTGTTAGATTTGAAAACGTCCACTACCAATATGGATACACATATTGATTGGGCGTTTTCAAATATACTAGATAATGAAAAGATTAGTGCTAGGACTTTTGAGGTTTTGCATAGCCATCACAATGGGATATCTGTTAGTATTCAGGCATGAGTTTGTAATGTTTGGAATAGGTTAGAAATTAAGAAATCTAAATGACAGGATATATTTAAATATGTATGTAGGCATATTTTAATAATTTAAATTTAATTATCTAATAGTTAAGTATAACCATTGAATGGAAAATTGGTTTGATAATTATTATTATTTTTTTATTTTTATACCCTTGGACCTTGTTATCGATATTAACCAATTTAAAATTTATAAAGAAATACCGATATCTACTGCTCACACCGTTTTAGGCAATTGCGGCGATAAATTATTGGCAAAATATCGAAATTGAAGCAAGGTGGCAGCGCACTCCAGTATTATTATTAATTTATAGCTTGCAATTAGTATTGTTGGAATAAATGTGTATGCCTCGATATGTAATGTTAATTAGCATAAGATTAAATCGGCTGTTATCAAATACTTAACGTAATGTTAAATTAACATAATTACTTCTCTTGCTCAAAATATGTACAACGGAATGGAAGTGCACGAAGCACAAACTAAATTAAATAAATAAACATTAAAACTAAAATAAAGAAATCCACTTTATTATTAACATGGTAGCAGAGCAAGGTTGAAAATCCAAAGTCTCTTAACTAAATCCAAGTTCGAGAAAAATAAATGCTGTTCAAGTGAAGAAAAGTGAAGCGACAAATACGAATACGCAAACAAGACTATTGGCAAATATTAAACAAATAAACGGAAAAACATTAAAAACATAAATTAAATGGATTTGATGGCAGCAGATTAAAATTCAAAATCCACGTGCACGCTTTGAGAAAATTACATGGAAGTAGAAAAGTGTGACCCTATATAAAAATGAGCAAAAAATGAACGAAACAGAAAGAGACATAAAAGAAGTGTACAAACAGATTAATAGTGAAGCGGGAAAAATGAGTGCAAACGCAAAAATTGAAGACATTGTTATGCCCATATTCGATGGGGTAAATTTTGGAAGCTGGAAGTTCAGATTAATGACAATACTAGAATACAAAGAGTGCAAAGAACCAGCAGTGCGAACAAGAACAACGGAAGATAATGTAACAACATGGATGAAAACAGACTTGAAAGCAAAAACAATTTTAATCAGTACAATATCAGACAAACAGTTAGAATATGTTAGTGAGTGCCAAACGACATTACAAATTATGAACAAGCTAAACGAAATGTATTCGGTAAAATCAACAGCCCTGCAAATACTGTGCAGAGGAAAAATCGACGAAATCAAACTAAAAGACTATGAAACAGTGGAAGAATTTTTTATTGAATTCGAGAAAGCAGTGAATAAATTTAAAAACGCTGGAGGCACCATAGACGAAAACGAAAAAATGCGGTATCTGTTAAAAGCGCTACCAACAAGCTACAGTTACATTGGAGACTTCTTAGACGTGATTCCGGAAGCTCAACGAACGGTAGAGTACGTAAAATCAAAAGTGAAAGAAAAAAGCTATAACAGAGGTCCAGGGGACAGACAAAATAACGTAAGCACATTTAACACCAAAACTAAAAAAGAATGCTATGTGTGTGGCAAAACAGGTCATATCCAGAGGGACTGCTGGCATGCTGAGCAAAATGCGAGAGGCGAAAACAGACAACAACAACAAGACAACAGGCGGCGATATCAGAATACGAATCAAAGAGGCGGTCGAGGCAGAGGTCAACGTCATGGAAGTGGTCGAGGACGTGGAATTGGACGTGGACATTACTCAGGAGACGGGAACCAAGGAAGACAACAAGAAAACAGCGACGGCGTACAGTCATGGACAATTAGAATGATAAGAAACGAAAAAATAATAAAATGTAATAACAGCGAAAGTAGTAACGAAACTACAGTAAACTGGTTATTAGATAGTGGATGCACTGATCACATCATAAACGATTGTAGACTTTTTTAAGAACTTTGTAAATTTAAAAAATCCGATTGATGTTAAAGTAGCCGATGGCAAACAATTGCAAGCGACAAAGATTGGAAATGTAGAAACATATTTTAGAACATACAACAATGAAAATTTGATCAATATTAAAAACGTATATTTTGTAAAAGGCATAAAACAAAATTTGCTGAGCATATCAAAGATAACTGAAAATAAATGTACAGTCGTAGCCAGAAATAATGATACAAAAATCTACAACGAAAAAAGAGAATTGTTGACAGTTGCAAATAAAATTGATAGTTTATATAACGTAAAAAGCTTCATGCTAAAAAAATAAAACAAATGAAATATACACAAATGTAACAAAATTAACTGAAAAGGAAAAATGGCACAGGGCACTAGGCCACGTAAGTTTTCAATATTTGAATAGAATTATTAAGAGTAAAATGCTAAATGGTCTGCCTGATAAAATCGAGAATACCGAAATGAAATGCGCGAATTGTATACAAAGTAAAATGTCAAACGAACCATTCGAGAACAATAGAAAGAAAACTAAAGAAACATTAGAGTTAATACATACAGACTTAAACGGACCACACAGCACAACAGGTTATTGTGGGGAAAAATATTTTTTGACATTTGTTGACGATCTTAGTAAATGCGCGAGAATTTATTGTATTAGAAATAAATCTGAAACTGCGAGCTGCTTAAAAGAATATGTAAATTATGTTGAGAATCAGTTCAGTAAGAAAGTAAAACAAATACAATGCGATAACGGTAAAGAATATATGAATAGAGAAATATCAAACTTTGTAAAATATAAGGGAATTCAGTTAACTACATGTCCACCGTATGTACATGAATTAAACGGCGTAGCAGAAAGATACAATAGATCGGCAATGGATATTGGTAGGTGCTTGATGAGAGAGGCAAACATTCATAGGCGATATTGGCCAGAAGTTATGAACACAGTAGCTTATTTAAAAAATCGAACAATCGCAAACACTGCAGTTAATAAAAGCCCATACGAAATATTTTTCGGCATAAAACCAAATGTAGAAAATTTAAAAATATACGGAAGTAGAGTTTATGTTAGAGTTCCGGAAGTACGCAGAAAGAGCAAATGGGATAACAAATCGGAATTAGGAGTTTTAGTCGGATATAATACAAACGGATATAGAGTTTTACTAAACAATAGAGTAATAAACGCAAGACATGTTCAAGTTGTAGAAGAGAAAACAAAATTAATTTGCCTAGAGAAAAACAAACAGAATGATAATGAAAGTCAAATAAATGAAAATGAAGAAGATTATGAAGATAACGCTAAGACACACGAACTAAATGACATGGACGAAGTTAATTCAAAAACTAGCGATGAAAGCGAGAGTGAGGAGAACAAAGAACATTTAGCAGTGCAGAGAACATCAAATAGAAAGAAACGCCCAGTAAATCTATACGGTAACCCAGTAACTCATTTTATTTATATCAATTATGTAAATGCAATTGTACCAAACACTTATGAAGAGGCGATGAATAGCAATGAAAAAATAGAATGGCTCAAAGCAATGAACACAGAAATGCAATGCTTAAATAAAAATAATACGTGGCAAATTGTAGAAAAACCGATAAACAAAAAGATTATAGATGTTAAATGGGTGTACAAAAAGAAAAGTGATGGGACTTACAAAGCTAGACTAGTAGTAAGAGGTTTCCAACAAAGAGAACGACTAGAAAACGTATATTCACCAGTAGGAAAAATGCAAACATTAAAAATATTACTATCATATTGTTGTAAAAATGGTCTGTTTATAAATCAGATGGATGTCGAAACAGCTTTTTTAAATGGCTATGTAAAATCAGAAGTTTATGTAAATGAACCGAAGGGTTACGAAACAGGAGAAAACAAAGTTTATAAATTGATTAAGGCATTATATGGATTGAGAGAAAGCCCAAGAGCATGGTACGAATGTTTACATAAATATCTCGACAAATTAAATTTTAAGAGAAGCAATTACGATTATTGTTTATATGTAAAAAGAGCGGATAAAGATGAAGTATATATCTTAGTATTCGTAGATGACATCCTGATATGCAGTAAGAACAAAACAAAAATAACAGAAATAAAAGACAGTTTAATGAACAAATTTACAATGAAAGATTTAGGAAAAATCGGCAGTTATATTGGAATAGAAATTAATTATAGTACTGAAAGTAAGAAAATGACGTTAAATCAAAAAAGATATATTGAATCACTAGCAATGAAGTATGATCTCGAAAATGCTAAACTGTACGAAACTCCAATGGAAACAAACTTAAAATTAGATCAAGCAACTGAATGTGATGAAAAAATTAAATACAGAAACTTGATAGGTGAATTATTATATATAAGCGCAGGTACAAGACCAGATATATCATATTCCGTAAATTATCTAAGCAGATATCAAAGTTGTTATAATTCAACACACTATAAATACGCGTTAAGAGTATTAAAATATTTATATAAGACAAGAGATTTGAATTTAACTTTTGAAGAGAATAAAAATAATGAAATACTAGATTGTATGGTAGACTCAGATTATGCAGGAGATAATGTTGATAGAAAATCCACAACGGGATTTATAATAAGAATGTATGGAAATATAATATATTGGAAAACTCACAAACAACACACTGTAACAAAATGCTCAACGTTTGCAGAGTACATTGCCCTGTCGGAAGCAGTAACAGAAATATTATTTGTCAAAAACATGCTATGTGAAATATTTAATATTAATAACGAAAAAGCGATAAAGATTTATGAAGATAATTCAGGCGCAGTAGCGATTGCTAAATTTGGTAATTTTACAAAAATTCGAAGCACATTGAAGTGCAGTATCACTATGTAAACGAAAATTATGAAAAAGGTATTATTGACATTGTAAAGATTGAATCTAGACTTAATATAGCAGACATGTTAACCAAAGCGTTAGACAAACAAAAATTTATAAGAAATAGAAATGCTGTAAAGTTAAAGTAATGTAAGATAAAACGAAGACAACAAATTTAAGAGGCGTGTTGGAATAAATGTGTATGCCTCGATATGTAATGTTAATTAGCATAAGATTAAATCGGCTGTTATCAAATACTTAACGTAATGTTAAATTAACATAATTACTTCTCTTGCTCAAAATATGTACAACGGAATGGAAGTGCACGAAGCACAAACTAAATTAAATAAATAAACATTAAAACTAAAATAAAGAAATCCACTTTATTATTAACAAGTATTATACAATTAAATACTTTTTATGGCAACATACGTCCAAGGGTATCCTACTGTCGTGTGCAACTCGACTGTTGCTCTTGTTTTTTTTACACTTTTCTTTTATCAAAGCGTGCACGTGGATTTTGGATTTTAATCTGTTGCCATCAAACCCTTTTAGTTTATGTTTTTAATTTTTCAATAGTCTTGTTTGCGTATTTGTATTTTTTAATAGTTCACACTTTTAATATTGTATTTCTCTTTTCAATGTCTTATACACTTGTTCCTTTTGTCGCTTCACTTGAACACCATTTATTTTTCTCGAACTTGGATTTAGTTAAGAGACTTTGGATTTTCAACCTTGCTCTGCTACCATGTTAATAATAAAGTGGATTTCTTTATTTTAGTTTTAATGTTTATTTTTTTAATTTAGTTTGTGCTTTGTGCACTTCCATTCCGTTGTACATATTTTGAGCAAGAGAAGTAATTATGTTAATTTAACATTACGTTAAGTATTTGATAACAGCCGATTTAATCTTATGCTAATTAACATTACATATCGAGGCATACACATTTATTCCAACAAATATTACAGTCTCTATTATTGTATCACTCATTAGCCTTACATTTTGTATAGTTTGTATCTACTTAAAACTAACAAGAGCAACAGTCGAGTTGCACACGACAGTAGGATACCCTTGGACGTATGTTGCCATAAAAAGTATTTAATTGTATAATACTAATTGCAAGCTATAAATTAATAATAATACTGGAGTGCGCTGCCACCTTGCTTCAATTTCGATATTTCGCCAATAATTTATCGCCGCAATTCCCTAAAACGGTGTGAGCAGTAGATATCGGTATTTCTTTATAAATTTTAAATTGGTTAATATCGATAACAAGGTCCAAGGGTAAAAAAATAAAAAAATAATAATAATTATCAAACCAATTTTCCATTCAATGGTTATACTTAACTATTAGATAATTAAATTTAAATTATTAAAATATGCCTACATACATATTTACATATATCCTGTCATTTAGATTTCTTAATTTCTAACCTATTCCAAACATTACAAACTCATGCCTGAATACTAACAGATATCCCATTGTGATGGCTATGCAAAATCTCAAAAGTCCTAGCACTAATCTTTTCATTATCTAGTATATTTGAAAACGCCCAATCAATATGTGTATCCATATTGGTAGTGGACGTTTTCAAATCTAACAAACTCCTTAATCCTTTGCTAATCAAAAAATTATAAATACTCTTACACCTGTTAAAGGTTTTGAGGCACAAATTAAAATCTCCTAAAACTAGCAAGCTATCCCCTAAATCACCTAAACGAGAAAATTGATGAATTATCTCCTCAAATTCTATTTTAAATGTGGACAGAGGAAAGTCTGGACTTTTATATAATATAAGAAAACTTATGGTATCAAACCAAAATATGCCGAACTCAAAAACTACTGAGCCAAAAGTTTTTCTACTGCTAAAGGTATGGGAAACTCTATCCACTAGCTCGTTCTTTACATAAATTATGATGCCTGTTAAAGGCCTAATTGATTCAAGTTGAACCACAATAGTGAACCCAGGTATTTCTACAGTTTCATTGCTTATGGAAGTTTCCACGAAACATAATATTGATGACTGAAGCATCAGCTTGTCCGATCGAATATCTTCAAGATGGGAATTCAAGCTCTGAGTATTATGGAAGAAAATGTTAAGGGCAGAACTGTTAATTAAATAATCGTAATGAGTACACAGTAGTTTTTCAGTCCGCAATTTCTTCAATTGGGCTTTCACTTTATCATTATTTTGGGGAGACTTAGGAGGAACAAAATTCCCAATAATGAATAATCCTAAAGCAGTAGTTGCTCTACTGCAAGCTACGTATAATGCAGCACGCTGCATTCTGGAATTAGCATGGACTACCACTTTGCCATACGTAGCTCCCTGACTCTTATGAATTGTGATGCCTTCAGCAGGCACAATTGGAAACTGCCTACGGTCAATGTTAATTTGTGCGTTATTTGAATATTGAAAACTGCGAACAATTTTCTGAATAGGAATCCATGAAGGATCTGTACGATGTGTACACTTCGAACGCGCAGATTCTCCTACAGTTTCCTCTGTAAATTTCATCCATAAAATGTTGCGAGTGTTGGATGTATTGAAATCTATTTGCATCAACACACCTGATGCCCCGTTTACTAATCCATCCCCTGTGTCTACATTGACCGTCATCATGTACTTAGCAGTATTTTTTAGGAGAAGAGACGTACAGAGTCCCTGTGTAGCGGAAGTTTTAAAACCCTTCACTTCTTCTAATATTCTTTGTTTCCTAGCTGGTTCCAAATGGCCCGCCTTAATAAAATCTTCAGCAGTAGAGAAAAATTGCTCTGTAGCAATTGAGTTAAGTTTCGTTACATTAAATAAATCAATCTCATTATTATTACTAAACAGATGAATTGCATCATCGGGCACTGCCGATGGTTCGCGTATTCTAGATTGGAAAAGGACAATATCATCGGCTGTCATACAACCCGATGCCATATTATTTAAGGCAGAAGCGAAAAGCTGATCGTCACGTTGACGCATTATCTCTGTGAGCTCAAAATACAAAAAAGGTCCCAGAGATACGTACCAAATATTTCATGGTAAGGGTCAGTGGTATTTGGATCGAAAATCCAACTACCTCCTACGGGCTGTAACTGTCTAAGATCACCGAATACGATGATAGAAACACCACCAAAAGGAGAAGTATTTTTGAAAATTTGCTTCAAACGAGAATCTAAATAAGAAAACATTAGAGAGCTAACCATTGATATTTCATCAATAATAATTAATTTAAGATCGATTAACCTTGAATGAAGGCTATTAACTAAATCATGGCTTAAGGCCCTTAGAGGTTCTGAGCGAGATTGATTAACAGGAAGTGAAAACATGGAATGCAGTGTCGAACCACTAATTCCGAATGCTGCTTTTCCTGTTGGTGCACATAAGAGGATTTTAACAGATGTCGGATCAGCTCCTGGTATACTGTTATACATTACGGATAATGACTGAAAAATCGCCTCCAACAAATTCATAAAAGACTGTATTGATTTTGGCATTATGCAAAGCATGTGTAAAATATAGCTTCTGCTTTAAATTAAGAGATCTAACTATATTAGCTAAGCTTTCCTGAGAAACTAAGGCTGGAAGCTTGATAAAACGGACATTACTATCTTCATCATTCATATCAATATTTCCATCCACATTTAAAACATTTAGATGTGGATCTATTTCAGGCAATCCTAAAACTGTGAAGCCATCATTTACCACTTCCTGTTCTCCTACTTGATTATTCTCATTTTCTGCTTCCTATGTTAAGTGGCTCAGAGCATCTTCTAGTTCCCTATCATCTAGTAAATTATATTTTCTGCGATTGTTCTCTACTAACTCCGAATTTTCCCTACAGAACAATTCACAGTCATGTGTGACTAAATCCAAATGCTCATCTCGCCATGGGGCGTAAAGCATTTTTAGCTCTCTGAAATAGTCACTTGTTTCTGTATTGACATTAAATCTCCTATACCTAATTATGCACGCAGTGGTCCTCTTTCTGATGAAGCCTCTATTATCGCGAAGAGCGTAAACTATTGATTCAGAAGCCCTAGGCACATCATCGTCAAAGTCATCTGCATTTTCTTGGCGAGCTCCTCGTTCTGATTTGCAGTAGCTATAAAAAGCGGATATCTCAGTGCCAAATATAAATTTGTTACCTAAATGTTGTAACTTTTGCTTAATAGTTACATTGTTATTGTCTTTAATCTCATTGATTGCCTCACGCATCAACATTGAGATACCTCTCTGAGACTTGTTAATATAATTAACGACGTAGCTGCAGCAAGCATAGGGGTCTAAAATAAACTGAATATCCATATTTGCTCGCTGCAACAAAAGGAGGTGCTTGTTATAAGCGTTAAGCTTGATTGCTGCAAAAGATCGCTTCAAAAAAACTTTTGGTTTCTTTATACTTGATCTTACAGCATTAATGTAGCCCTCATAACTAAGGTTAAGTTGATCGTGGGACAAAAAGTTGTTAAAATCGTTAAAATTTTCTACGCTTTCACGATCAAATGGGAAGTCGAGCAGACTTTGAATTTTTTCGAAATTCCTACGATGCTCGGCCAAATTTGGAGCATTTTCTTCTAAAGGGAGAAGAACTTCTGTTTGAGGCATGGGAGGGTATGGGATACCAAATCTACAAATTTGTTTTGACCTAATTTCTCGCCTGCAAGAGTGCCCGTGACTATGGAGTTGATACTCCAAATATGGAGCAACGTCCGGGCAACTAGAATCAGCAGTAATAAACTGATCAATAAAGGACTTCACAGGCATAAATGTGGACTCATTCTTTAGGTCGAGCTTTGGGGCGTCTTTCAGCCAGAACATGCCATGTACATGTGGAGAGCCTCTTAGCTGAAACTCCACTCGCCAATAAAACTTGATGACCTGGTGACAACCAAAGACACCGCCTTCCTTTTTCATCAGTTTTAAAACCTGTCTATATCGAAAATCGAAATATCTGGCACAGGTCACTGGGTCTGCTCTAATGAGACGAGCTTTCTCATTAAACCCCAAATTTAACGCTTCTTCTTCGGATACTTCTAGCTTGTCTACATTTTTACATAGCAAGACTAAAAGCTCCGGCCACCTAGATTCCGCTGCGGAAAATGTTATAAAAAAGTTGGAAGTCCTACCTGCCTAATAATAGCCATCACTTTCTTTTTCTCGTCCTCCCAATGAGCAGGAGACGTGCGAATACCTTTTAAAAGCCTATAGCCATCATCATGAAGTATTAACCTATTTAAAGTTTCATCATTACGCACATCAGCAGCCGAAATGCCTTGAGTGGCAGAGTGCTTACGTAAGCAAATTGATGTGCTATTCCTAATGCTAATCATTTCTAACTTTTTGAAGTTATGAAATAATTTATCAGTTCTACAACCTCTTCTATCAAAATGCCTAAGCTCTGATCTAACTATAGTTGTAAAACTTTCCTGACATTTCCTTTTAATGCCTGCAAATATTGTGGGAAAAGCCAGCTCCTCTGAATCACAATCGGTTATCATGTCAAGAGGTCGCTGACCCTCTCCTGGTGCTATAGCAATTCGAGGAATATCTATGTTTTCAACAGGGACATTTTCCATGAAGGTTTCTTGACCTCCTGGATTCAACTCTACCTCTTCTTCTACTACTCTATGCTCATTAGGTTGTGCTGCCTTTTCTAACATTTGACACACAATGTCCCTGTCGTCTGCTGACGCAACAAATGGTACAGTCTCAGCTGAGTAAGAAGACAACCACTGCTCATTGATAGTAACCTGGTGCTTCTTATAAAGTTCTGTGTTCACTAAATACCGAATTGCATCAACTATCTTTGAGGGCCTTATGGTTTCAGCCATGAAATCATGGTTATACTCCATCCTACGCTTAAGATGAATCTGAACTACTTCGGCTTCATTAAATGCCCTGGGAAGGGAAGTTACAACATTTGCAACTGGAATTGGCACATTGATCACTGCTCCTTTAATGGCACTTTGACGTCCATATCCAAGAGACTTTATGATCATAAAAGGAAGACGGGGAGAAATCAGCCTTTCTTCTATAGGCGTCAAGCCTTTCAGGCATTCCGGAAGCTCCGGAAAATTTAGGCCATTTGTAATAGAAGCCTTTGGTGTTTCCCTGACTTAATACTGCGGCTGCAGGTTTTGCAAAAGCTAAACCTATTATTAAGGGATGGAAACATAGAGGAAAGATACAAAATATCAACACTATCTGCCTCACTACACTTTTCCTCTATGACCTCACGCGAAATTTTGTCCACTTGATGTGTGCAACATATGCAAACCTGATCGGGTCCCTGCTTGACTGTCTTATTAAAATTAGCTATTAGGCAATCTAAACTAGTTTTAACCTGCGATATCCTATCATCTGGAAGGGTATTCGCACGGTCCACTCTATTGCGGGACGCGTTTCTCCTATTCTCTGCTATCCTATTGGTGCAAATACTCCTATATAGACTCACTCTTTGCGACATATTCCTATGGGCTTCAAAGGCCTCACGTTGAGCTCGAATTCGAGCACTGCGGCGTACACTAGTATTGCGTGCCTGCTCAACAATCCTACGAATAGGATTGTTTCTAACCTGAGACCTTTGACTTCTATCTATTGCCCTTTCCAAAATTCGCGTCTCCTGATTTTGTCGCTGAATCGCCCTTCTAACAGCATCTCGTCCGCTTTCGTTGGACCTGAATTGTGGACATTGCCTGCGCCTCGATCGACGCAAAGTATTGGCAAGTTGTTCGGCATTTCTAGTTGAATGATCAGTTCGTCGAACACGGCGACGAACTGCATCCTGCTCTCTTTCCTGAGATCGAAACTCAGCATCTTGCCTTCGACTCGAACGACGCGAAGTGTTGGCAAGTTGTTCGTCTGTTTTAATTGCAGAATCACTGCGACGTACACGGCGACGAACTGCATCCTGCTCTCTTTCCTGAGATCGAAGGTCAGCATCTCGCCTGCCCCTCGAATGACGCGAAGTGTCAGCAAGTTGTTCTTGTAATCTGATTGGCGAAGAAGCCCGAAGAGTAGTGTGACGAATTGTGTCCGGTAATTGCTCAACGGCCCTAAATGTTCTATTACTTCTGCGGACTCGATGCTGTTGACTATCTCTAACCCTTTCAGCTTCCCTAAATTCGAAATTTTGCCTACGTTCTCTATGTGCCTCTAGATTATTTACGCGTTCCTGCTCAGAAAAGTCTATATCTGACCTATTCAAACGATTTCTTTTTCTCTGTGTTTGACTCCTATTGCAAGCTGACTTTCTCTTAAGTCTAGGCATCTTCTAATATATAAGTTTTAAAATAATATATAGGTATGTTAAAAATAAAATTCTTATAACTTAATTTAATTTGAATATATATTTATCAAAAATTAATATATAGTTATATATATAAAATAAAGTTATTTATATATATAAATATATTCATATATTTAAATAGATATGTATATATTATAATTATATTCATATATTTAAATAAATATATGTATATTATTTAAAATAATTATATTATAAATGAAAATAAATATCTAATGAAAGAACAAATAATAATAAAATTTAATAAGGAAAATAAAAATAAACAAAATGTGGAAAAAAGAATAAATATAAATCAAAGAAATAATAAATTAAACCTGCAAGAAATTCCAGCGAAAATTCCAATTTGAATCGCGGAAACGAACCGATACCGATGTTCACGTACAATCACACACACTTCAGAAGAGTCTATACACATATATGTATGCATGCACAAAAATACGTTACGCTGTGTACCGCACTTTTCTAAAATTGCGCACCACGTTCCGGGCAGGGCGCAATCATTCACACGCATATAAAATGTTCCGTTAACGCATAACAATCACACACGAGGATTTACTTATTATATACTCGACTTATATTAATTTGCATTAAATGTATCACGAACACGCGAATTAATTATATATTATTTTATATTTAATATCGAAAATACAAATGATAATTGACAATCGACGACGACACCGAACACGCCAATCGCAAACTACAAATTAACATAACACTGAAGCGCGCTGCTTGCAACAATTTTGATACGTTGCCAATAATTTATCGCCGCAATTAAAAAGTGCGCGAAACCTTAAATTTATAATAATGATCTATAGAATCTAATATACATACAAAATATACATATATTAAAAAAACAAAGTAGAAGAAATGTTAGTACATTTTTTTCAAACATAGTTTCAATAGACGTGGGGATATAATATAATTTACACTTATTAATATAATTTATATGCAAAACATATGAAATATATATCGATATGTTTAATATATATTAAAAGCTATCGATATGATAGCTCATAATATATCGTGAAATCTAAATTAATATTTATTTAATAAAAAGTCAATATATAAATTATTAAATAATAATAATAATATGTCTATATTAGAAATCTAGTAAATACCTGCATTCATGCATGCCGATCAACCACGCTATTGGTTGTATATAATTTTACATATGTATGTGTGAACACAAATTAAGTATGTATAAGTGTTTGCATTTATGCTTCGCGCTCGCATCGTTTATCCTTTTCTTTCATGCACAAGTAATTTAGTTCTGACGTCATCGACAACTTCTTTGCTTTCTTCATATTCATATATACGCCACCTATTGGTTGAGTGTTAGCATATATTTATGCACATGTATTTTCGGTAATTGACATGTGCATGGAAAAGAAGAGTCGAGAAACAGCTCGCGCTTCGCGCTCGCATCGTTGTCCTTTTCTTTCATGCATAAGGAATTTAGTTCTGACGTCATCGACAAGTTCTTTGCTGGTCGAAGTGTCGAAATGGTTTATCTAATAACTTCAGTGTTTATTGTCTGATCGGATTGCAATTTGGAGGATAAGTTCATATATTATTTATCTATATATGTGCTAAAGCAGAACGTTAAGAAATGAGTTCTTCGAATGTAAATAGCAATGTAAACCAAAATTGGCGGTTTGCGGGGGCGGTAGGCGTGTTATTCCAAATTGAAAATAAACTTGATCTGCGTATGGTATACAGGAATCTTCATGCTAAATTTGGTGTCCGTAGCTTTTTTAATAGCTGAGATCGGCGCGTTCATCCAGACAGACAGACAGACGGACAGACGGACAGACAGACGGACATGGCTCAATCGACTCGGCTATTAATCCTGAGCAAGAATATATATACTTTATGGGGTCTCCGACGCCTCCTTCTGCCTGTTACATACATTTGCACAAAGTTAGTATACCCTTTTTTGACCATTTTCACAGGATACAAACCCAACTGCATTACCAAGGTTATATGCGTCAACCCCAATAGAAGCATAAGCTTCCTTTTAAGGGGAGGGAAGTAGCATAATATGCTTCTCATATTACGCTTACATAAACTTAAACCTAACAAAACAACGCGCATACAATCTTGCGCGTGCATAAATACACAACATAACGTAACGAAACTTGAATCCACAAAAAAGTAAAGCGCATGATTGTTGTATAACTTCATCATTCTTTTTGCATGCACTTAAACACAAATAAATAAAACTGCTGACAAACACATTTCCGTTTCTCGCGACTCACTTCGAGCCGATCAAAACTCTGTACATTTAGTCTTAAGCTGACAGTTTCAAAATAAAGACGCTCACCGAAATTATTCGTGTTTCAACTTATACTTGGCTTCAGCGTTGAAATTTGTCTTCGTTACAGACGGATCATTTATTTGACTCAAAAATAGTAACTACGTAAGTATATTCATATTGGTAGTAGACGTTTTCTAATCTAACAAACTCCTAAGTCCTTTGCAAATCAAAGAATTATAAATACTCCTACACCTGTTAAAGGTTTTCAGCACAAATTAAAATCTCCTAAAACTAGCAAGCTATCCCCTTAATCACCTGAACGAGAAAATTGCTGAATTATCTAGTCAAATTCTATTTTTATAAGATAATTTATGGCATCAAACCTAAATTTGACGAACTCAAAAACTACTGAGCCAAAGGTTGTTCTTTTGCTAAAGGTATCGAAAACTCTACTAGCTCGTTCTTTACATAAATTACAATATGATGCCTGTTAAAGACCTAATTGATTCAAGTTGAACCACAATAGTGAACCCAGGTATTTCTGCAGTTTCATTGTTTATGAAGTTTCCACGAAACATAATACTGATGACTGAAGCATCAGCTTGTCCGATCGAATATCATCAAGATAGGAATTCAAGGCTCTGAGGATTATGGAAGAAAATTTTAAGGGCAGAACTGTTAATTAAATAATCGTAATGAGTACGCAGTAGCTTTTCAGTCCGCAATTTCTCCAATTGGGCTTTCACTTTATCATTGTTTTGGGGAGACTTTGGAGGAACAAAATTCCCAATAATGAATAATCCTAAAGCAGTAGTTGCTCTACTGCAAGCTACGTATAATGCAGCACGCTGCATTCTGGAATCACAATAGTATGGATTACCACTTTGCTATACGTAGCTCCCTGACTCATGAATTGTGATGCCTTCAGCAGGCACAATTGGAAACTGCCTACCGTCAATGTTAACTTGTGCGTTATTTGAATATTGAAAACTGCAAACAATTTTCTGAATAGGAGTCCTCTGTACGATGTGTACACTTCGAAGGCGCAGATCCTCCTACACATTCCTCTGTAAATTTCATCCATAAAATGTTGCGAGTGTTGGATGTATTGAAATCTATTTGTATCACCACTCCTGATGCCCGTTTACTAATCCATCCCCTGTGTGAACATTGACCGTCATCATGTACTTGGCATTTTTTTTTAGGAGAAGAGACGTACAGAGTCCCTGTGTAGCGGAACTTTTAAAACCCTTCACTTCTTCTAATATTCTTTGTATCCTAGCTAGTACCAAATGGCAATGGTTCCAGCAGTAGATAAAAATTGATCAGTAGCAATTGAGTTAATCTAAATATGAAAACATTAGACAGCTAACCATTGATATTTCATCAGTAATAATTAATTTAAGGTCGATTAATCTTGAATGAAGGGTATTAACTAAATAATGAATTTAGGCCTTTAGAGGTGCTGGGCGAGATTGATTAACAGGAAGTGAAGACATGGAATGCAGAGTCGAATCGCTAATACCGTATTCTGCTTTTCCTGTTGGTGCACATAAGAGGATTTTAACAAATGTCGGATCAGTTCCTGGTATACTGTTATACATATTGCTGATATAAGTCGAAAATAAACTGAATTTCTTTATTTGCTCGCTGCAACAAAAGGAAGTACTTGTTATAAGCGTTAAGCTTAAACGCTGAAAAAGATCGCTCAAAAAAAAAATTTTTGGTTTCTTTGCACTTGATCTTACAGCATTAATGTAGCCCTCATAACTAAAGTTAAGTTGATCGTGGGACAAAAAGTTTTTAAAATCATTATAGTTTTCTACGCCACAAATTTGTTTTGACCTAATTTCTCGCCTGCAAGAATGCCTCTGACTATGGAGTTAATACTTCAAATATGAAGCAATCTTTAGGTCAAGCTGCTATCCTATTGGATATCCTATATAGACTCACTCTTTGCGACATATTCCTATGGGCTTCAAAGGCCTCACGTTGAGCTCGAATTCAAGCGCTGCGGCGTGCACTAGTATTGCGTGCCTACTCAACAATCTTTCGAATAGGATTGTTTCTAACCTGAGACCTTTGACTTCTATCTATTGTCCTTTCAAAAATTCGCCTTTCCTGATTTCATCGCTGAATCGCCCTTCTAACAGCATCTCGTCCGCTTTCGTTGGACCTGAATTGTGGACATTGCTCCTCGAACGTCGCAAAGTATTGGCAAATTCTTCGGCATTTCTAGTTGAATGATCAGTTCGACGAACACGGCGACAAACTGCATCCTGACCTCTTTCCTGAGATCGTGTACTGTGTACTCGATGCTGTTGACTATTTCTAACCCTTTCTAAATTCTAAATTATTCCTACGATCTCTATGTGACTCTAGATTATTTACTCGTTCCTGCTCAGCAAAATCTACATCAGACCTATTCAAACGATTTCTTGTTGTGCTTGACTCCTATTGCAAGCTGACTTTCTCTTAAGTCTAGGCATCTTCTAATATATAAATTGTGAAATAATATATATGTTAAAAATAAAATTCTTAATAATTAATTTAATTTGAATATATATTAAAAAATATAAAAATATAGTTACATAAATATATATATATAATGTATAGTTAGTATATTAATTTATATATGATATATAAATAGGTATAAATGAATATATGTATATTATATATTATAATTATATTATAAATGAAATAAATATCTAATGACATAAAAAATAGTAACAAAAAACGTAATAAAGAAAATAAAAACAAAGTGTGGAAAAAAGAAGAAATATAAATCAAAGAAATAATAAATTATTTTGGGAGCAATTCCAGCGAACCGATACCGATATTCACAATCACACACAGTTCAAAAGAGTCTATACACACATATCTGTATGCATGCACAAAAATTCGTTACGCTGTATACAACACTTTTCTAAAATTGCGCGGCACGTGCCGCATACACATTGCATTGAATGTTAAATGCACCACGAACACGCGAATTAATTATTTATTATTTTATAATTAATATCGGATATACAAATGTTAAACGACAATCCACGACGACACCGAACACGCCAATCGCAAACTACAAACTAACATAACACTGAAGCGCGGGGGTGAAAACCCCTCTACGTGTCGCCAGCGGTCACACCTCTGTACTGGTGGTAGCAGGCCAGGACAGCTGCACAACTACTGCCTCAACGTCCAAAAAAGCCAAGAATTGGCGCGGTACCAGAGTTCATGCAGACTCGGACAGCGACCCTCAAGGCAACGACATCAGTGCTGAGGCGGAAGAATGCTTCCTGCGCTCCCCAGTCAAGGGTTCCAACTCCCCTATTAGGAAGGGGCCCAAAAAGACAAAGGAGGGCTTGAGAGCCAAAGCCCAGTACAAAGCAGCCTTGAAGATCAAATCTTGGCTCGCTGGCAGCAACTAACTCACCCCTGAGGAGAGGAAAAATCTGGAGTGAGCCGAAGAGAAGATTAAGGGCAAAATGGCAATGAAGGCCACTTCAAGCCAATACGCCAACAAGGTCAAAGAGTTGCTGCTCACTAAAAGGCAGCGGTCTGAAGACCAGGACAAGGCGGATGTGCCCGTGAGCAAGCGGCCGCGCCAAAAATTAAAAAAAGGGGAGACTGTGAGCGATGTGGCGCATCGGCACTTAGTCGTCGCGCTCATCGACCGCAGTAACCCCCACGGCAAAATAACACCCGAGAAGTGAATGATGGTAGAGCTGAGGCTGTTGGACGCCCTATTTAAGCGAATGGAGGAACCAGAGTCTCAGCCTACCACCTTCGATGGAGCGGGGTGGCTTAACGGGGTAAAAATACTGTGCTGCAAGGATGACCTCACCCTGAAGTGGGTCACCGAAACTGTGGCCAAGATGGACGCCTCCTGGGAAGGTGCTAAGATAGAGGTAGTTGACAGAACCTGTATTCCTCTTCCCGAGGGTCGAACCCAAGTAACAGGCGCTCAAGCTACTCCGATGGCAGAATCCGGATGTGCCTACCGCTGACTGGACGGTACTACACGTTGGCCAACAAATGGTCCTCCAGATCAACAAGGGACCCGAGGTTTGGGAAGATGGCGTGGGGAGTAGGCAAAGTATACCTACGACTCAAGAAACACCACCCGAACGACACCAATGCCAACACGCTGGAGGCGAGGTGGAAAAAGACCTTGAAGCCTCGACCGACGCGGCCAACAGCCTCAACATAGAGTATGAAATGGAGGAGGATGGTAACCTGACTATCATAGCCTACCCATCCAAGCAGAAGGAATCCGAAAATAGCCATGAAGCTACGGATCCTTCAGCTAAAACTCCATAGGAGCAAGTTGGCATCGGCGGAGGAGGAGTCCGTCGACGTGGACCTAGTCCAGGAGCTCTGAATCGCATCGGGCAACAAGATCGCTGGGCTAGGGTCTAACAACTATTCTATCTTCTACCCAATTACCGTAAGTAAAGCTAGAACTGCAATTCTGGTAAGAAAAGGCATCTATGCTTATCTTATGTCCAACACAGCCGCTGATGCCGTTCACCAATCCTCCGATGGTAACGAGATCTGCGGTTCTTCTAGAGAATGTCATTGGGGGTGTGCAATCAGTGACGCCTAAACCATCCGAAATGTCTGCTGTGGTCTCGTTGCCTGTGCCACAGTTATTAGATTTTCATAGGGCGTGTTCAAGTTCTGGATTACCAGAAGAGAACCTCTGCTCTGGTATTATACCGGAGGCGCCAAAAAAGCTTGTAGGTGTTCCACAAAAGAAACAAATTTTTGTTTCCAGGCTTGCCCCTGAACTCACATCAAACGATGTTACTGCTTATATTCAAGCAAAAATACAAGCCTTGGATTTAAAAGTGGAAAAATTTAAGTTTTCTTATGAGAGGGACATATCGTCCTTCAAAATAAGTGTCCCCAACGAACTCTTTGGCATTATATGTTCCGCACAATTTTGGCCGGAACACGTAATTTTTAAAGAGTTCGAAGCAAAGAAGAAAAAAAATCGCCCACCGATTAAACTTCCTTTGCCTTCTTTAGCATCTGCCAAGAAAAATCCGAGCAAAAAAAACTAACAAGCTTCTTAACTCTTTCATATCAAAATGTTAGAGGTCTTTGTACTAAACTTTCAACTTTATATTTAAACAGTCTCTCTTTTTCTTCTCAAGTTCTTGTTGTTTACTGAGACTTGGCGTCCTGCTATCTAGCGCATGACAGGGAATCGTCGACAGAGGAGACGGAGCGACTGATCCAGGAGGTGAGCCAGAAGAGGCAACCCCTGGTGATACGCGCGGACGCCAACGCTCATAACACCCTATGGGGCTGCAGAGATGTAAACAACAGAGGTGAGTCACTTTTAGACTTCATCTTAAAATTTAATCTTAAGATCGCTAACAGGGGTGAGGAACCCAGTTATGTAGGTCCCACCTCATCTAGCGTTATAGATCTAACACTCGCGCCTGGAGCAAATACCGAAGTCACGGAGTGGAGGGTTCTCAGCAAACCTTCCTTCTCTGACCATAGGTATATCCAGTTCGAAGTTCAACTCGAGTGCACAGTGACAAAAAGTCTCTACTTCAACGCAGCGTGCAAGACCTCAATCATAAGAAGGAAACACAATTGAAGGCACAACGCACCGACCTACAAGAAATCTTCAAACTAACTAAGCAAGCAAACGAAGATATTGTATGGGACGAATACAGGACAAGGCTCCGTGACTTTAAGAAAAAGGTCCAGACAGCCAAAAGAAACTCATGGAGATCCTTCTGCTCTGGCATAGAGAAGGTCACGGAAACCGCCGGGCTCAGGAAGCTTTTGTCGAACCAACCGGCAATTCAGAGCCAACTAAGAACTAGTGATGGCCAATGGTCGAGTAGCAGCAGGGAAGCGACTAATGCCCTTCTAAGCGAGCACTTCCCCGGATGCACAGATGTACTCGATCCACAACAATCAGTGAACACGAACCCAGTGTCCGACGTACCTGGGAATAAAATCACACCACACAAAACCCAGTGGGCCATAGACTCCTTTGCGAGCTACAAATCCCCTGGGCTAGATAGTGTAATACCAGTCATGCTGCAGAAGACCAAAGAAAAGGTCACTCCATGGCTGGAATCGATATTCAAAGCATATCTGAGGCAAGGATATGTATCTGTACCCTGAAGGACAGCACGTGTTGTGTTCCTGCCAAAAGCAGAAAAATGCAGTCACATGCAGCCAAAAGACTAAATATACATTCATTAAATAAAAAAAAAAGAACATAAAATGTTAGTAAATTTTTTTCAAACATAGACTCAATAGACGTGGGGAGATAATACAATATAATTTGCACATATTAATATAATTTATATGCAAAACATATTAAGTATATATCGATATATTATATATATATTAAAAGCAAGTTTAATATCGATAGCTCATAATATATCGAGAAATCTAAATTAATATTTATTTAATAATAGCCAAGATATTAATAATAATAAATAATAATAATATGTCCACGTACTCATATATTTATAAATATATTTATACCCTTGGACCATTGAAAATGTTCAAAACAGGGTATACTAACTTTGTGCAAATGTATTAAACAGGCAGAAGGAGGCGTCGGAGATCCCATAAAGTATATATATTCTTGCTCAGGATCACTCGCCGAGTCGATTGAGCCATGTTCGTTTGTCAGTCAATTTGGAATAACATGCTTACCGCACCCGCAACCTCACAATTTTGATTTACATTGCGATTTACATTCGAAGTACTCACTTCTTAACGTTCTGCTTTGGCATACATAAAGATAAATACTATTGAGTTTTGACGACCATTGTTTTTCAACATTTTGGTGGCTACCTCGAGGTCAAGATCAAGTAAAATAAATATTTTCATTTTATTCCGATATATTTCGGTCACACTGCCAAAAATAAGCATATCATAACCAACGCAACACCGCCGAGAATTTAAGGACTACCCAAAATCCATAAGGAAGGGACACCACTCAGACCGATATGCTCATCAATAGGATCCCCCTCTTACGCCTTATGTAAATGACAATACTATGTGACAATACTAAACAGTTTGACAACGGAATCGAAGTTCAACAAAAAAAACGCTATGGAATTCAAATACAAGATAAATGACCAAAACATTAACAAAGGCGAAATACTAGTCTCTTTCGGCGTAGTATCACCGTTTCCTAGCATACCATTAGATTTAGCTTTGACAACAGTCAGGTCAAAATGGACACAAATACAACAACACACAGGGATACCTGAACAAACTTTCCTAGAAATAGTTCCTTAGAAATAGCTCTGCATTATGAAAAACATATATTTTAAATATTAAGACACATTTTTCTCGCAGTGGAAAGGTATGCCAATGGGTTCCCCATTTTCACCCTTTTCATGGAGGAATTATTGACAAACATGTTGGAAAAATTAAAAACAAAACCACGACTATTAACACAATATGTTGATGACCTTTTTGCGATTACAAACTCCAACGAAACAGAAAACATACTACTTGAACTAAATTCCTACCATAAAAATATAAAATTCACGATAGAGAAAGAACAAAATGCCATATCTGGATTCCGTATTTAATAGAGTAGGGGAAAATTAAAACTTAAATGGTATAAAAAACCGATGGCTTCTGGAAGACTTATAAACTACAACTCAAAACACCTAAGGACGTTGATAATAAATACAGCAAGAGGCTGTATAAAACGCATGTTTGACATATCTGATAAAATATATCATAAGAAGATTAAAAAGGAAATAACAGAAATACTAACAGACAATGAGTTTCCAAAAACGCTAATCAAAAAACTGATTTAAAAATGTCAGGAAACACCAAGAGAAACTACAAATAGACAAGTGAAATAATATAGATCTCTAATCTATGTACCAACATTATCAGAACGATTAATGAAATCCGATTGTTACAATAATTATTATTTATTATTATTATAAAAGAGGGAGTCTCCCAGCGGAGAAGACGCGAGGCACTGCGACCATGATGATCTTTCGTACCTAGAATGCTCTCCCTATCATGACAAAAGCTGTTTTGCTTCCCTAATGAAGCATAACAGATCTTTCGTCGAGGAACGGACAATATGCTCGGGAGTTGTTTCGAGATGTTTCCTCCTTGTCTATAAGGCCGGACAGTCACATAGAATGTGTTTGGCAGATTCGTCATCCTCTTTGCAGAGCCTACACTCCGCATCCGAGGACAAGCGCATTTTAGTGAGGTGATAGTTCACCAAGTGGTGGCCACTAAGGTAGCCAACAAGGAGGTAGAGGTCTCTCCTAGAGAGTAGCTTGGTCCTTCGATCAACTGTGGGATTGGTAAGCTCTTTAGCCTGCCGCATCCCTGGTTTGAAGAACCAGTAGCGTTCGGTCAATCTTCCAGCCCAGGTTTTCACCAGGGAGGAGATAGTTGACCACCCCACGCCACAGAAGGGTTCGGGGCCAGGGGGACTGATGACCCAGCCCTCGCTAGTTCGTCCGCCAGCTCGTTGCCTTGAAAGCCAGAGTGTCCAGGTACTTAAATTAGGGTAACTTTATTCTTATTCGACAGCCTCTGGAGACAGTTCCAGCAATTAGCCACCTTACGCGAGCCTACTCTTTTTGCGGAGACGGCTAGTATGGTCGCTTGGCTGTCCGAGAAGATGTATATGTTCGCCCTGATTCGGTAGCTAGAAGCCCAGATTGAAGCTTTATTCTATGAAGGCTCATAGCAGCAACTTCTTTTATGCGGATGTGCAGCGGAGTCAGATTCAAAATCAATTCTATTGCTGCGGTGGGACAGGTGCGAAGAGCACCCGTCAAGGAAAGGCAGGGCAGCCTATGCAGTTTCGTGCATTTGTTGATGGCAGTGACCTGCGTAACCTTGGCCACCAAACAATAGCAGCGTAGGTTACGATCAGTCTTACCATCATCTCAAATAGCCACCGGATAGTGCAGCATTTGAGACCCCAAACTCTACTAAAGAGTCTTCTGCATGCCCACATGGCATGAGTAGCCTTTGATAGAGTGTTGTGTAGGTGGGAGTTCCAATTTAGTCGTTTATCAAGGGTTACCCCTAGATATTTGACTTCATTGGAAAGGTTCACGGGAGAGTCGCCAATGTGTAACTGACCAATGTCAACAGAGTATCGCTTAGTGAAGGGAACAATGATTGCCTTTTGTGGATTGATGCTAAGACCTACATCTTCACACCACCTACTGACCGTGTTCAGAGCTGATTGCATCAACTCTGTCACGGTGTTGGCATAGTTCCCTTTCACTACGAGAGCCAGGTCGTCGGCATAGCCAATCGCTTCCACGCCCTGTTCTGCAAGTATAATTAGTAGTTCATCGACGACTAGGGACCAGAGCAAAGGGGATAGGACCCCTCCCTGGGGACACCCTTTTACCGAACTAATATGGACAGTCGTCGTGTCCAGGGTAGAGGAGATAATCCGGTCTTTGAGCATGAAACACGGTTTTATCGAAAGCACCCTATATATCAAGAAAAGAGCACAAAGCAATGTTCTTTAATACGAAGGCTTTTTCAATTTAACCCACCAATTTGTAGACAGCGACCTCTGTCGATCTACCGGCTATACTCGCGAACTGCGTGGGGTGCAGAGGGTTGTTTTACTGCAGAGAGCACCGAATGTGCGAGCGAAGGAATTCTACAGCCCATTTGACCTTTTCAGGATCGAAAATGGCTCCACGTGAATCAGGTGACAAGGTGGCGTCAACGTGACTAGAAAGATCTGGCTTCGCCACGGAACCTCCAACTCTTCATTCCACCAAGGAACTTTACGGTGGACTATTAAAGTCTTCCGAACTGAGCTGACTTCGAAGGACGTAATAAGCACATCTTGGAGCAGGTTGGCAGCAAGTTCTATCTGACCGATAGAGTTAGGATTGCTGATCAACAGGTCTGCTTTCAAGGCCACAGAGGCTTTGAAGAGTTCCCAGTTTGTCTTTTTGGGACAGATATCGACTTTCTGGCGGATATCGACTTGGCCAGGAAGGTCGAACCTGATGTGCTGATGATCCGACAAGGTGGCTTCGTCTGTGACCCGCCAGTTAACAAGCGAACTCGCAATTGAGTTGCTGCTGGGGTGAGATCTAAAACCTCTTCCCTCATAGAGTTTATAAACATGGGTTTACACCCTACGTTAGCTACATCTAGATGAAAACACATTAGATAATCTAAGAGAGACTGGGCTGTTGCCCAGATTGTGTGATTGGCGTTGGCATCACAGCCGATCACAAGCGGCTTGTTGTGAAGGCGGCAGAAATCCACAAGCCACTGAACCTCTGTGGGGTGCATCATCCACATCGCCCGGGAAGTAAGCAGAGGCGATCACTAATTCCCGGACGCCATCAGCAGTGGCTACCTCCATAGCCGTTGCCACCAGATCTCTGTGAATGAAGTTTGTTAAAGGGAAGTGTCTCATACTGTTATTAACCAATATAGCAGTGCGAGGGGCAACTCCCAATCGGTCATATAGTAACTTACATGATCCGCATGATAGTCCACGGACGAGGCCACCTATTGACCATGGCTCTTGGAAGAGAGCCAGGTTAATCTCGTCTTTACAGACGACCCTGCACAGGATGGTTGACACTCCTCTGGCGTGGTGCAGGTTCGCCTGGAGCACCTTAATTGCACTCTGCATCCTCTTTTAGCGCCATAGTGACAAGGCCACATGCCTTGCCTCGGATGCCCTTCGGCAGTCTGGCGGAGCTGCTCGGGGGAGGTCGCCTAGCGATCCCAGTCGCAGGAGGTACCCTTGCGGGTAGCTTGCGCCCAGCGCTGATTGTGAGTCGAGCAGGGGCCAGGAGGCGCCCGCTGCCATCCACAGGCCTGGTATTGCCCGTTGAGGGTTTGGGTGCGGAGACCCGGATGTCGGGGGTTTGGGGATGGGGGCTTTCCGCGCCACTGCGGCCGCAGCGCTGGTGGACGCCACCGGGGCGGCAGCCACTATTGTCGCGTAGGTGGAGGCAACCTTCGACGCTTCCGGAGGGGCGCTGGTTGGGGGAATGGTTGGAGAAGAGGATGGGGGGCGAGCAGGAGAGGAGGAGCCTCTGGGGCGGAATTCTTCAGGAGAAGTTTAACTCTTCCAAAGACGAATTTCACCTTCCCGTTGCACTCCGTCAGTCCTCGTCGACCAACATCGCGAGGTGAGTCGTGGTGCCGTTGAGGCTATGTTGGACCACCCGCCACTGCTTCGTTGAGAAGCTGTCCTCATTTTGGATACCAAGGTATTCCAAAATGGAGGCGCGTGTTAGTTCAGCACTACTGGGGAAGTATCCTCTAATGAGGTGAGCTTTAGGGAACTCAGACTCTTCCAGTAGTTTAAAGTCAAGGGAGCTGATGGACCTGATGTGTCCAACGGCTCCCCTGACCCAGTCGGAAGTGCGGCTGTCCTCGCACACCAGGAGCAGCCATTCGTTTCAGGGTATGCAACCCTCGAAACCTGGACTGACACTCGGTGTGGGATGTAGCAGCAAAGCCTTGGCAATCCTAGCTTTCACCGTAACCACCTGCTCCGGTGAAAGCGGGTTTTTAGAGTCAGCCGACGTGAAGCCCAGTTTCACGCTGCTTGTCACCTGGCTGTGAGGTGGCTTTGTGGATTCCACATGAGTCTTTTTGGGCTTCTTTGAAGACCCTTGGGGTTCGAGGACTGTATCGTCAGCGCGCGTCCGTTTGGCCTTGGTTTCCACGGGGGCGCGGTGGCGATAGCTGGAGCCTCCGCTCTGCTCGAACCCTTTGCGAGTGCGGCTTTGAAAAGCCTTTTCTCACGAGTCTTCAATTTTACGAAGGCGTTCTCAGACTCGAGTCGCAGCTTCTGGATCTGAGAGCATGCTTCCGTGAGACCTGACCTCTGAGAGGCCACGGAAGCGTCGTCAGCAAGGCTGATCAGGTCAGCGTCAGCTTCCACGTCAGAGGACATCACCCCGACGAGTTGCTGCCTGCCTGAGCAGCTATTGGACGAGAAGGCAGCACTAGCGAACTCATCGTCCAAGGGAGTCCGTGGCCTGTCCGGATCCCCTAGAGTATCAGGGCCAAGACACGTGGTATTGGGGGTGGAAGCCAGCAGCCCACTGGCTGCAGTGCTGTTGTTGGGGTCGGCCGTTAAGGCTTCGCCCTGGGTGGATGCTATTGAAGTCGCATCAGACTTATCTTGTTTGTGAAAATCATCCATACTTTGGACCCACGAGTAGGCGGGAAGGGAAGGTCGCCCACGGCATAGCCCGCGTACCATGGGAAGTCTAAATGAATCTAGAGGGCGACAGGTATCCAGAGTCCGCATACTGACGACCGGGCTAACCCCCGGCTATGCATCCCTTGGCGTATGCTGTTCCGCTGTGGATTGGGGTAATTTATAGAATCACAATCTTCGCCCGACTACAATTAGTCAGCACCCCTAGCAGAGACATGACCGTGCTAGGGCCCTGTTTCCAGCCGCCCTCACGTGGAGAGTATAGCCGCACTTCCGGCAGTAGGAGCAAGGAGGGCACGTACCTCAGCCAAAGCTAGGGTTACATGTAGTTCCCCTTGCTGCCTCTGACGGCTGACGGCCATTGTTACAATAATACATGAATACAAATAGCAGATAAGCCGTTCCACACATTAAAACATTTTTATAACAATACTAAGTCCAAAATAGATCCAAAAGACAAAAACAATGTGATTTATAAAATTCCTTGCAGTAGCAACAGTACGGAAACATGCAATGGTATATACATAGGAACGACAAAACTAAAATTGAAAACAAGATTTCATCGAAGCGGAAAAAATAATTAAGCTCAACAAAGCCCCTGGTCTTGGTGGAATCCCAGTATTCAAAGTAGCTGCCACCACCAAATCGGAAATCTTCAGGGACATCTTTCAACAGTGTCTTCTGGACGGAGACATTCCAACACGGTGGACAAGCATGAGACTGGTGCTCTTGCCAAAAGGTAAGCGGCATGCTAATGCTGCAGGAAGCTACCGCCCATTATGACTGCTGGACAAAAAACGTATTTAATACGGCGAGATGACAAAACATTCTTGGTGCTATGTATACCATGGCTATAACCGGATACATGAGGATCCTGTGGAACATAATGTATGACGGGATACTATCCAAGAAAAGGATGACTTTTCTTTTCCATGCACATGTCAATTACCGAAAATACAAGTGCATTTAGGCTAACTCATACATACTTAATTTGTGTACGCACATACATGTGGGATTGGTTTTTGGCTGTTTATCCAAATCCCACTAGTATGAAACAGTTGATCCCTAGACAACGACAACGACGATAACGATAACAACGACGGAGAAGGTGGCGAATTAGCGAGGTGGCGAATTCGCAACCACGACGATCAGCGAGGGGCAAGAGCGCAACGCTACGAGGGCGAAGTGCTTTACGACGGTTAATGAAGAGTTGTTGTTTGCTCGTAGAAGAAGTAAGTTGTGAGTTCTGCCTATGTGGCTACGAGAGCGACAACAATACGACGACGGTGACGGTTAATTTCAATAACCTATATTATTTGTTTAAAAATTCAAATAATAATAAAGCCCCACATTTTGGGCGCTCGACCGGGATTGAGCAAATGTGAATGGTATTGACATAAGTGAACAAAATGGATGATATTAAACAAAAGTGGAACGCGTAAAACAAAAAAATACGGTCGAATTTTTTTTTACTATAATGGCGTGTTTAAATAATTTCATAAGTGCTAGCTTACGCTCAGGTAAGAAAGAGAGCATTGCTGCACTGCATAAGTTTGTGTTCGAGACTGAATGAGACAGAAGTAATCGTCAAAGACTACGGAATTTACTGGTTTCGATTTTGACCAGAGATATGGTGCAAAGAAGGAATACGCAGTAGATAATTTGACTCAGGCTGACCTTGTGTCAATATGCAACGTGCTAGGCATAGGGTACAGAAGCGAAGATTTGCATATAAATATTTTCCGCAACTTGAAGAAGAACAGTTTACTGGCGTCAACCGAAGCCGACGAAGATGAAACAGACGATGAAACAGACTTTGAAGCAGAAAACGTTGTGTTCCAGACGCCGAACAGAGCAACGAACGCCGAAAGAAGTGATGAAAATGTACAAGGAGCAGACGAGATGAATACCAGGCGCAACGTATTTACAGAAAACGACAGTATGTCGACGCCACGCTTTGCGATCAGTTTTCGCGACGTAGAAGAGAGCATACGCAGTTATGATGGCACTAACACTATTCCAATCGAAGTATGGATAGAAGAATACGAAGAGCAAGCGACGCTTATGTATTGGAATGACTTCCAGAAGTTTCTGTTTGCAAAAAAGTCACTTAAAGGAATTGCAAAATTGTTTGTGTTGAGCGAGAGAGGTCTAAATTCGTGGAATTCTCTTAAAATAGCATTGCTGTCCGAATTTAAGTCAAGTGTCAGCAGCAAGCTAGTTCACGAGCAACTCGTGCAAACGAAACGTGGCAACAACGAGTGTGTTTTCGAGTACTTCTATAGAATGAAAGATATTGCTTCTAGAGGTAAAATTGCAGATGACGCTTTCATACAGTATTTAATTGACTGCATCGACGAAAAAAGTGTAAACAAAAAAATATATGGTGCCAAAAATATGAGTCAATTTAAAGACAAACTAAAGTGTTTCGGAACAATGATAGCAAATGAAAATCAGAGTGAGAAAGACAGGTTGAAGCGCAACGAGAACAGTGTGAAAGAGAAAGACAGAAAAAATCAGAATGTAAACAAAGACGCGAAAAAAGAGGTGAAATGCTACAAATGTGGTGAAAAAGGGCATGTATTGAATAACTGCCAGAATAAAGAAAAAGGCAGAAAATGTTACAAATGTAATCAGTACGGACATATTTCTAAAAATTCTAAATTGCGAAAAAATTGAACAAAATGTTTTTAATACGAACACGCGCAGTTTGATTTCTAAAAACGATTTGACCAGCAAGGAAGTTTATATTGCAAATAAAAAGTGAACGGCGTTATTCGATACGGGTAGTAAATTCAATATCATACGGGAAGATTTTTATTGTGATATAGGCAAGCCGAAGCTGGAAAGCTGCAATGTCGTTCTAATAGGATTCGGGAGTGACCGCGACTCCAATAAAATAAAACCACTTGGACAAATTAAACAAAAAATTCTGATTGATGAAGATGATTATTTGTTAGATTTTTACGTCGTTCCAACGAAGTATCTTGCAATTAATTATCGGAGAACAGCTATGTTTACAAGCAGAGATTTTTTTTAATTGTAAGGGCTTACAAGTACGAAAGAATAAACGAAATAACAAACAAAATATTCTAAACATTTGTGTTGAAGTGGACAATGAGTTGTTTGACATTAACGAGGTTGCGAGCGAATGTGCCAAGCAAGAGGTGCGTGAGCTAATTTCGAACAATGAACCGGTGAAAACAAAAACAACAAATGTAGAAATGCGTATTGTGCTAAATGATGAATCGCCAATTTTCTCACGTCCACGCAGACTAGCTTTTTCGGAAACGCGTATCATTATCGAACAGATTAAAGAGTGGCTTGAGAATGACATAATTGAAGAGTCAACATCCGAGTTTACAAGTCCCATAGTACTCGTAAAAAAGCACGACGGTTCTTGTAAGGCTGTGTGTAGATTATCGCAGAATTAACAAGGTAATTGTTAAAGACCATTTCCCATTACCGCTCATTGAGGACCAGTTGGATCGTCTGCAAGAGGCAAAAATATTCAGTACAATCGATTTGAAAAACGGATTTTTCCACGTACTAGTTGCTGAATCCAGCAGAAAATATACGTCATTTGTGACACACCGAGGACAATATCAGTTTTTGAAAGTACCATTTGGATTTTCAAAGAAGCTGTATCCAAATTCAAGATGCCACAAACTATTAAGCAAATAGAAAGTTTTTTGGGCCTGACGGGCTATTTCAGAAAGTTTATACCAAATTACACAGGAATAGCTAGACCTTTAACTGAGTTGACAAAGAAAAACGCTCAATTTAGATTTGATTTGGACGAAGAGAATGCAGTTAATATTTTGAAAAAGTTACTAATTGAGAACCCTGTTTTAAGTATTTATAATCAGACTTACGAGATAGAAGTTCATACAGATGCGTCTATTGATGGATTCGGAGCAGTTTTATTACAGATGAACGTCGACGATGGTCAACTGCATCCTGTGTATTTTATGTCAAAAAAGACCACAGATGCACAGCGTAAATACAGCAGCTATGAGTTAGAAATATTGGCAGTCATCGAAGCCTTGACTAAGTTTAGGGTGTATATTTTACACCCCACATGCATATGGTATATATATTTGTATACAACCAATAGGTGGCGTGGTAGATCGATATGAATTTATGCAAGTATTTACATGCATGTGTACATATTCATAATATGCGTACGTGCACATATAGTTATCACTATCACTACAAAGTATAAAACAAAGTCGCTTTCTCTGTCCCTATGTCCCTTTGTATGCTTAAATCTTTGAAACTACGCAACGGATTTTGATCCGATTTTTTTAATAGATAGCGTGATTCAAGAGGAAGGTTTATATGTATAATAACATCCATTAAATAATGAATAAATACTGTTATTTTTGAGGTTTCTAATGTGATGTCGTAAATAGTTACATTTTCTTTGGTTACATTGCAAACGGAGACTGAAGTTTACGAGTTTTATCAAAATAATGTACTAAGTGTTGTACCCATTGAAAAGGTCTTCAGAAAAGTCCGTGATGGTATATGTCTATCTCTTATGGATAACCCACAATAACTTTTTTTTGTCATTTACTTTTTACGACAAATAATGGCTAATTTTCAAAGCTATTTTAACCAATACAGCATTAATCCTTAACCAATGAAATACCTTGAATACATTGTTCATTTAATATAGACTATATGGCCCTTTAAACCATATGATTTAAGTGAATATTTTTGAAGATATTACAGATTTACCGAGACAGCAGTCGAGCGGCACGCGATGGTGGGATACCCATGGAAAGTCTTTAATTGTATAATACTAATCGCAAGCTAAAAATTAATCATAACACTGCACTGCGCTGCCACCTTGCTTCAATTTCAATACGTTGCCAATAATTTATCGTCGCAATTTCCTAGCGCGCAAAAGACTGCCAATAGTGGTGTGAGCAGTATATATCGTTATTTCTTTAAATAAATAAATTTCGTATGAGCCAATATCGATAACTTGCAATATATCGAATACTCAAAATTAATATATATTTAATTGCATTTTATGGATTTGAATTTTTTATGATATTTTTTTTTTGTTAATTGCAAATATTATCGTGCGACATGAGCCTCCAAGCGTTATTAAATCTAAAAGATCTAAGTGAAGAAAGATAAATTTAAATGAAAGTATAAAAATAGAAAGAAGTAAAGAAAAATTTTAAAGTTTAAAGTGCAAAGTGCAAAGAAAAAAAAAATAAAATAAATAAATAATAAATAATAATTCAAGAAAGGCACGAATATCTAGAAGCTGGGAGAAAAGTGAGTAATTATATAAATAATTAAGACACCTAAAGTATTACTCAACTAAAACTTAAATGCTGCTATATTAGTACATAAGTACACCTCCTTCAGGTGTGACCGTTTATCACGAATTGGAGGTGGTATTCTTATAGCTGTAAAGTCAGATCTTCCTTCTGAACTTGTTCCATTAGACCATGGTTCTTCCTTAGAATTTTTATGTGTTAAAATGACGATGTGTCAAATTTCAATTTACATTACCTGTTCCTCCCTCTTCTGATATTTCTGTCTACCTAGACCATCTTTCATCTATCCAATCTGTTGCCTCTAAACTATCTGATAGAGATTATCTGCTAGTTTTTGGTGATTTCAACTTACCAGAAGTTACTTGGTCGTCTCAATCAGATATATTGGTGCCCTCTGTATTTAACTCTTTTTTAAATGGCCTTTCGGAGCTATCTCTTTGTCAAATAAATATTCTTCCTAATTGTAGTGGTAGAGTGCTTGATTTAATTTTCTCTTCTGACATTTTGCTAAACACTATCACTGGAATGAATCCCATAGTTCTTCCTGAAGATCCCTATCATCCTACATTGGACTTGGTTCTAACTCTGCCAACTTCTATGCAAGCTTCAACTGTTTCCCCTATAATAAAATCACGTTGTTTTCGTAGGACCGATTTTCAAAAATTGAATTGTTTAATTTTGGAACATGATTGGTCATTTCTTTATTCATGTTCCGATCTAAATAAATGCATTTCATTTTTTTATTCCTCTATGAACTCATTTTTTGATCAATGTGTTCCTGTTACTTTTCCCGTAAAGTCAAATAGGCCTCCTTGGTTTTCACGTGAGGTAGTAAGGCTGAAAAATTTAAAATCGCGGTATTTTAAAAATTTTAAATTAACTCGTAATCCTTCTGATTTTACACGTTATATTGCTGCAAGAGCAAACTTTATTGCTCTGAATGCAAATTGTTACAAAAAGTATTTGCGTCGCTGCCGTTTGCAGTTTGCTAAGGACCCAAAAAAGTTTTATATCTTTGTTAACTTAAAACATAAATCAAGTAGATTTCCTCCCTCTCTATCATACGAAAATAAGGAAGCAACCGATGATCAGGCAGCCGCCGATTTGTTTGCAGACTTTTTTCAATCAACCTATTTAACTGAACCTTATAGTTCCCCTTTACATCCATACCCTTATAGTGTAGAAAATTTTAATACTGTCTTCTGTCCTTCTATCGACAAAACCTCTCTACTTAATGATCTTAAATCGATAAAACCCGTTTTTTCTCCTGGCCCTGGCGGAATTCCAGCATGCGTACTTAGATTTTGTGCTGATTCGATTTTGAAGCCAATTCATAAGCTATTTGACTTGTCACTATCCAATAGTTATTTCCCACCTATTTGGAAAAACTCTTTTTCCATTCTTCTTCACAAAAGTGGTTCTAACCATGATGTGAAGAACTATAGATGTATTTCCAAGCTGTCCGCAATTCCTAAGATATTTGAAAAAAATTTTTAGGCTCACTTAACTTTTATGGGTAAATCTATAATTTCACCCCATCAACATGTGTTTATAAAGGCAAGATCAACAGCTACTAATCTTATAGAATTCTCGTCTCTCATCAATCTAGGATTTCGGAACAAAATGCAAACTGGTGTGGTCTATACTGACTTCAGTAAAGCATTTGACTCCGTAAATCATAATCTCTTAATTCATAAGTTAAATTTGATTGGTTTTCCTCAAAAGCTCCTTCTGTGGATATCCGATTATTTAACTAACAGGTCTCAACGAGTTCTTTTTAAAGAATGTCTTTCTAAGCCGATCTTAGTTACTTCTGGTGTTCCTCAGGGCAGCCACCTTGGACCATTGCTATTTAACCTTTTTATTAACGATCTTTCTTCAATACTCCTTCACTCTAACATTCTTATGTATGTTGATGATGTGAAAATCTGTTTGACACACAATGATCCAGCAAATACCCTTCTTCAAACAGAGCTTGATTTGTTTTTTGAATGGTGCAGCCATAATCTGCTGCATCTTAACTGTTTGAAGTGCAAGGTTATGTCATTTTACAGATGTAACTATCATGTCATCAATTATAATCATAACTTAACCCCACTCTTAAGAATATCTGAAGTAGCTGATTTAGGTATCCTCTTTGATCATAAATTGAAATTTGATCGTCACATTACACAAATTGTCAATAGGGCATTTCGACTACTCGGGTTCATCAAAAGATAGGCCAAAGAATTCGAGGATCCTTACACGACAAAGTGGCTTTACGCTTCTCTTGTTCGTCCAACTGTTGAATATGGGTCTTGCGTGTGGTCGCCGCAATACCATATTCACCAAGATAGAATTGAGTATGTTCAAAAGCAGTGTCTACTCTTTGCCTTGCGCAGTTTTAATTGGGTTCCGGGTGTAGACTTACCACCATACTCTAGTAGACTCCTTCTAATTAAGCTACCTTCTTTAACTAACCGTCGTATTATGTTAGGCGTTATTTTTATTGTAAAGCTAATAAAGTACAATATAGATACCCCTACTCTGCTTACTCAACTTAATTTCTGTATTCCTTCTAGAGTTACTCGTAATTTTATGCCACTATCCTTGGCCTTTTGTAATAGTAACTATAGCTTGTATGATCCCTTCCGAGTTCTCTGTGCTGACTACAACAGACTGTCTAGAGTTTTCAACTCAGAGTCCTCCCTTTACTCTGTTAAACTCTCTATCCTCAATCAATTTGTAGCGGCGCACACTGGTTCCCATTGTATGGGGAAAGCGGCCAAAAATACTTCTAGATGAGGTAGACACTTGAAACTTAGCACAAAATTTTCTTATTTCTGTAGCAAAATTATATGAAAAAATCAGCCGGATCGGACCACTATATCATATAGCTGTCATATGAACGATCAGTTTGAAATTAAGTGTTAGTATGGAAAACTTTGTTGTTGATGAAAATTTTTCATTCATTTAATAACAACAACCACAAAATAATTTTTTGGGTTATATACATTGATATACTTATATTTTAATTATTCAAAATTCAAAATACAAGGTGAAAAAATATATGATTTAAAAAGATTGCTCAAGTAAATCAATGGCTGATTTTAAAAGCTTTGACTTGGGTTTGCATGGAAGTTTTCTTTGACCAGTGATAAATGGATCAGAGCTCAATAGAAGTCTGTTCAAAAGGTCCGTATTTGTCAGTACTCTTGTTATTTTTCGCGTATGTCTCATTCTAAACAATTTTATGTCCTTATTTTTGCCTCAGCAGCTTCTTCGGAAAGTTCTCCAATGGACACTAAGCAATTTTGTATTATTTCTGGTGCATGTAATAAAACTTTGTGCACTGAGGGGGAGGTAGTACCAAGGATATTTCTCAATCAGAAGTTTAACGGTGTCTAGAGCATAGTCACTGAATTTTGACGGATTTATGTTGTAGCCCGATGACATGGCTTGCAAAATCGATGAGCATCTTATAATCAAGTTTTTGTCAAGGCCTGTGATATTGGCAGACATATCAGGATTGCTAAAAATTTCCTGGCAGTATTTCCATCATTAGACGTCCCGCTTCCGCCTGCCTTCGGTTTGTCTACGATTAAGCCCATTTTTATTCTGAACTCAGCCTGAATATTTTCTTTCCGAATTAATAGGTTTTCCTTAGCTTTTTGAGACCGTATTTGCCAAACTTTTTCTTCCAGTCTATATGATACGTGGAGAAAATACTCAAAAAATCGTATGTACGAATGCAATGGCGACAGTCCAAATTCATACCGTTCCTCATGAACTTCTCTTTGTAAGCATACATCTAAGTTATTCATTTGCGTTGGAGTTGCTTCGCATATATAACATTTCGCTGATGGTGTATCGCTTAAAGCATTACATATTTTGCCGTCAACCATAGTGAGTTGTAAAGAATGTTGAATTTCAATTTTTTGATCTCCTATGAGAAATATTGTGGGTCTAAGCTGTTCAATTTTATTTTCAAAATATTCCTCTTCGGCAATACATAGTTCAGTCGTTTCTTTCTTAAATTGAAATCGGATTGGCCTGCAGTACCGGGTCGACGATGGTCTTGGATTCTTCCAAATACAGATGGAATTGTTTGAAGTAATAAGTCGAAGGGGTACGTATGATGTTACAAACAAGCTGTTATCTGCCAAGTCTTTATCTGTAACCACTTGTTTATATTCTGCATGACCAGTGCTACCGTCAAATCCCCACTTTCCTATTAACGTGAGATTATTTACTGACGTATCTTCTATGTTATTCACAACATCCTTTTGCAGCTCCAATACACGCGTTGCAGTATGATCTAACAAATTTTGAAGTTCAACTTCAGCATGGGATTCGTCCACTGTAATATTTGCTGGATAGCTTTTATTTTTACACCTAAGAATTTTTTGGTAGCTTGGCAGTAAGTCATATGCAGCTTTTGAATTTACAAATTTACGAATTGACAAGTATTGATGTTTTGTTAAATTTGTTTCCATCAATAGTGATATCACTTCTTCAATATTAGGTTGAGAATGTGATTTGAAATTAGATGAGCGCATATCAGAAGCAGCAGAGTCATCATGTTTTGCGACCTCGGCTATTCGTCGACGCTTCGTCCTTTTTGAACATTCTGCCAAACTTTTCTTTGGACGGCCACGAGCCAAATTTGAAATTGTTTGAGCATTCGCAGAAATGGATTCGCTTTGAGCCAGCCAATCCGAATAATTTTTCAACACGGTTAAACGTGTCCGCTTGCACTTTTGCCAAAACTGCACGAACTTTATGCAAATGTAATTAACGCATTTTTCAAGCCCATCCTGGTCTACCTCGTATCCCAAATCTTTAGTGCGTGTTATAATAGCATTCAAAACATTTGCCACTTTTTCTTTAAGAGATTCTGCTTTTCCACACCAAATACCAAATGCATGAATACGGGAAAATTGGCATTGATAAGTTGTACCTTATGTATGAAAATAATAATAAACTATGAGCATGAGCAAACCGAAAATAAACACAAATCATAAAATAATACGACATCACAAGAACGAAAGCAACACTACAACAACAACAATACAACAACCCACCAACACAAAATAAAAAGCAACAACAGGCAGCACGAGCGTTTTAAAAACTGAGGTTAGGTTACTTTTTTGTACATATATTGCACGTGGGCACCTGTCGGCACTTGAATTAAACGTTTTCTTAATTTTAAAATGTTAATAAGCAATGCACAAAAAGAATTATTAAGTTAAGTGGAAATGGACATAACGAAAACTCCAACGAAAGATTGCGAACATAAACAAAGAACACCTGCAACTGTAAACTAATCACAACACTAATTTACGCAAAACACAGAACGTTGTACATATAATTTTTGTTTTAAAAATAAACTAAATACCATTATTTATAATATGAATGCCTTCCATTGCAGAGTAATGTCGATTTATAAGGTTTTTTATTAACTTTACGGAGAGCTTCACTTGCAAGTTGCTCACGCTGCAATAATCGATTGATATCATGCTGTCTCTTTCGATGCTATTCTTGAAGCGGACAGTTAGAGCAAAACAAAAACATGAATAAATTTGAATAGCTTGACCAATTATGAGAAAGTAATGATACATTTAAAGTCAAAATTTGGACTTTGATTTTTTTTATTTTTGGCCTATGGGGGGAATCAGACAGCGCTTGGTCTTCGCCCTTTGTCATGGTGACAAAACCCGGAAAAGTTAGAATTTCTTTAGACTGTCGAAGAATCAATAGCTTTACTGAGAAAGATGCATATCCGCTTCCACAAATTAATGGAATTTTGAGTCGATTACCAAAAGCTGAATTTATCTCGAGTTTAGACTTGAAAGACGCCTATTGGCAGGTTCCCTTAGACATGCATTCCCGCGAAAAGACAGCTTTTACAGTCCCTGGTAGGCCTCTCTATCAATTTAAGGTTATGCCTTTTGGACTGTGTAAAGCAACCAGCACAATGTCACGGCTGATGGACAAGGTAGTTCCACCTCACCTCAGAAACAAAGTGTTTATTTATTTGGACGATCTATTAGTGGTATCCTCTACTTTCAAGGATCATCTAGAAGTTCTGAGAGAAATAGCTTTACACATAAAGCGCGCAGGACTAACGATCAATATTGGCAAAAGTCATTTCTGTATGCGACGTGTACGCTATCTAGGACATATCATTGGAGAGGGCGGGATAAGAACGGACCCAGAGAAGGTTTCAGCTTTATCAAAATTTCCTCTTCCGAAGACGCTTCGTTCTTTAAGAAGGTTTATGGGTATGTGCGGATGGTATCGCAAATTTGTTCCAAATTTTGCTTCTCTGGCATCACCATTAAGCGATTTAATGACAACAAAGAAGAGATTCATCTTAACTGAAGATGCTGTGAAGGCATTTGAGGAACTAAAACGTTGCCTGTGTGCAGCTCCCGTGCTTTGTAGCCCCGATTTCTCCAAGCCATTCTCAATTCATTGTGATGCGAGCAAAATAGGAGTAGGTGCAGTTCTTGTTCAGGTTTCTGAAGAGGGAGTTGAGCGTCCAGTAGCCTTCATATCTAAAAAGCTTAATAAAGTTCAAAGAAACTACACAGTCACCGAACAGGAGTGTTTGGCAGCGATTGTAGCATTAAAAAATTTCAGAGCATATGTGGAAGGACATGAATTCACCATCATGACCGACTACGCCTCTTTAAAGTGGTTGATGTCCTACCATGATCTAAAATTTCGTTTAGCTCGGTGGGCATTGGCACTCCAGAGTTATCGCTTTAAGATAGAGCAAGATGAAGTAGCGGCGATAGATTTGAAAGAAGGTTTGGTCGTAGTAGACCTTAATTCCGATCACTTTAAGTCCAATGACTATTTTGATTTAATAAACAACATCAATGCGAACCAATCTAACTTTACTGATTTGAAAACAGAGGGAGGGTATGTTTATCGTCGAGCAGAACACTTAAAAGGTGAACAAGTTCACGATGAATATGCATGGAAACTTTGGATTCCCAAAACTTTAGTACCAAAGGTCCTATCGCAAGCTCATAACAGTCACATCGCCTCACATGGTGACATTCATTAAACTATAGAGCGTATACGGCGATATTATTTTTGGCCTGGTCTAGTTGTTGACGTTAAGGCATATATTAACGCTTGTGACATCTGTAAAATGACAAAAGCGCCAAATACTGTTTTAAGACCTCTCATGGGAAAACCAGCTGAAAATCAATGACTTTTCCAGCGACTTTTCATTGACTTTCTCGGACCCTATCCCCGATCAAAAGCTGGAAATATTGGCATTTTTATCATCCTCGATCACCAATCCAAATTTTTTTTCTTGAAGCCAGTTAAGAAAATAAATACCAATGCAGTAGTAAAATATCTCGAGGGGGATTTATTCATGACTTTCGGCATTCTGGAAACTATTGTCTCCGACAACGGTTCGCAATTTCGATCTGCAGCTTTTCAGAAGCTCATGAGTAAATATGAAATAAATCATGCACTGACAGCAGTGCATTCTCCACAAGCGAATGCCTCGGAGCGAGTAAATCGATCCGTAATTTCCGCTATCCGAGCATATTTGCGCCCTGATCAAAAAGATTGGGACGAATACCTTAACCAGATTTGTTGTGCTTTGAGGTCATCCATACATTCTAGTATAGGAACGTCACCATATTATGTGACTTTCGGCCAATATATGGTCACTTCGGGCACCGTGTATTCTCTTCTTAAAAAGCTAAATATGCTGGAAGACCGGTCACTTTCCTTCAGTTGGCCAGATTCGTTTGACATAATCCGTAAAAAAGCCGGAGAACGAATACAGAAAATGCATGAAATAAATGAAAAACGGTATAATTTAAAATCGAGAATTGTTAATTATGCTGAAGGGCAAGAAGTTTTTAGACGTAACTTTAAACAAAGCAATTTTGAGACTGGTTACAATGCCAAATTTGGTCCGTCGTTTGTAAAGGCTCGTATTAGAAAGAAAATAGGAAACTCTTATTACGAGCTCGAGGACCTAAAAGGTCGCTCCTTGGGCAATTATCACGCGAAGGACATTCGGCAGTGAAGATTGCTGCAGGCGGAATCCGTCTAGGGTACCTTCTTTAGAACACCCTAGTCCAATTGTAGCGGGGGGGCTTTGTAGCGGCGCCTGAAGCCGAATAAAGTCAGGTCCTGAAAGTAGGCAGTAGTTTTTTTTTGTGGACTGCAAGTTTCACCGAATAAAAGATTTTTCTTTCAAGCAAAGCTCGACTTGTAATGAAATGTTAATGATAACAGCAGAAGCAGGGTAACATTACATGTTCAATTGAGTGAGGGTTGCTGTAAAAAGAAGCTCTACGCATGGTTGCTTCCAGGTCAAGCCGCATGGTTGAGACAGGCTCTCTTTCCTGTCTCGAGCTTTTCCTGCTGCAATCGTCAAGGAGATCAAACGTGTTCTAATTAGTTCTAATAGTTTCAAAATTAAATAAAAAAGGTTGGGAAAAAAAAAAAATAGAAAATATAAATTGTGCATAATCAATTCAATTCTTGCGTTTTCGCTCTCGGCTCACCTCAACGCTCAACTAAACCCTGTCTTCCTGCCAACATTGCGAAAGCAAGAAAATATAAGAAAGAATTGTTAAACTATTTGCATCGCCAAGGTGAAATTGGGCGAGTTGCTCATAGGAGCACCCCCTTATACTAGTTGCTAATAGGAGCACCCTTTTTATATCCTAAAAAGAAAAATAAAAAGAAAACAGCGACAACTTAGAGCACGCGGCAAGGCCTCTTAAGCCTTAACAGGCCATAACCTCAACCAATCAACGATAATTAAAACAGGAAACAGGAAAAACACATCATCTCTTAAATCGTCTCAATCTAAATCGATCTAAACATCAACATACAGGATTAATCAACAATCAAAACAAATCAAATGCCAAATATTTAAATCTACGCCCAAAAGCAGGCAAGATGTTCCTGCACCAGCAGAAGGTAATTCAATTCGACGTTTAAAAATAATGCGAACATAAGAGCAGAGTTTTCATAATTAGGTTATTTTGCCCTTCTTCCTTTCATAAATGTATTTGGTTTTAAATGAATAAATAATAAAGAAAAATGAAACATTAGGAGATTAGAAAAGTTTTGGCTTCTCTCATGTTCGCTAATAAATACAAAGAAAGATCATCTAAATAATATAATGTCAAGCGGAGACAACAAAATCGCTCCATATTTTCAGGAACCATGACCGGGAGATCGATCTTTCGACGTTGGAATTAAAGCCTGTGAGTTCGTTCCTTTATATATATTTTCTTTTTATATATTATTTGAAAATTTATTATTTTTGATATTTTTTTTGTTAATTGCCGACATGAGCCTCCAAGCGTTATTAAATCTAAAAGATCTAAGTGAAGAAAGATAAATTTAAATGAAAGTATAAAAGTAGAAAGAAGTAAAGAAAAATTTTAAGGTTTGAAAAGCACAAATAAAAGAGAAAAATAAAATAAAAAAAAAAAAAAATTAATTAAAATTAATTAATTAAAAAAAGGCACGAATATCTAGAAGCTGAAAGAAAAGTGAGGAAGTACTCATTTCTTAACGTTCTGCTTTAGTATATATATAGATAAATACTATATGAACTTATCCTCCAAATTGCAATCCGATCGGACAATAAACACTGAAGTTATTAGATAAACCATTTTGACCCTTCGACCAGCAAAGAAGTTGTCGATGATGTCAGAATTAAATTATTTGTGTAGGAAAGAAAAGAACAAACGATGCGAGCGCCAAGCGCGAGCTGTTTCTCGACTCTTCTTTTCCATGCACATGTCAATTACCGAAAATACATGTGCATAAATATATACTAATACTCAACCAATAGGTGGCGTGGTAAATGAATATGAATATATGCAAGTATTTACGTACTTGTGTACATATGTATTCACAATATTCATAATATGCTTACGTTCACAAATGATTATTATTTAATAATTCATATTTTAGGGTCAGTAAAAAAAAAAAACTATAAAATGCAATTAAATAAATATTAATTTTGATTACTCGATATATTGCAAGTTATCGATATTGGCCAAATCAAAGTTTATAAAGAAATACCGATATATACTGCTCACACCGCTTTTTGCAGTCTTGCGCTAGGAAAATTGCGGCGATAAATTATTGACAACGTATCGAAATTGATGCAAGGTGGCAGCGCACTGCAGTGTTATGATTAATTTGTAGCTTTCGATTAGTATTATACGATTAGATACTTTTTATGGCAACATACGTCCAAGGGTATCCCGTTGTCTCGTGCCGGTCGACTGTTGCTCTCGTTTTATATTAATATTTCTTTTGCGATATAATGTTAAATCTTGTGAATAGATTGATAGAGCATTTCTCTAGTGATATGACGCTTGAGCAGCAGCGTGTTTTTCAGCGGATTTTCAATGATGTCGTGTTTGCTTCGGTTAGTCCTGTGGCGGCCGGATATCCAATCAAAGAGGACGGGCCGTAATTGATGCTATGAACGAGCTAGATCTACTCTTTCTGAATGATGGTGTCAAGTCGACATATAAAAACGACAGAGATGTAACGATGCCCTTATCACGTTCAGCGTCAGAATGACGAGCACATAGGGAGCGGAGAGGTGCAGTAGGGCATGCATGGGACATTAGGAAGCTAGAAGCGGTAGCTTCCTGCAGCATTAGCGTGCCGCTTACTTTTTAGCAAGAGCACCAGTCTCATGCTTGTCCACCGTGTTGGAATGTCTGCGTTCAGAAGACACTGTTGGCAGGTGTCCTTGAAGATTTTCGGTTTGGTGGTTGCAGCTGCTTTGAATACTGGAATTCCCTCAAGACCAGGGGTTTGTTGAGCTTAATTATTTTTGCCACTTCGATGACCTCGTATGCAGTGACACATGGGAAGTCGTGAGCAGGGGTTTCTTGGGCGGGTTGCCATAAAGTGAGAGAGAGTCAGTCAAATGCTAACGCTGAAAACGTCGAGTACAAAAAAACGAAGGGAGAGACTAATTCGTGCGCTTGCGTTTTACTAAAGATTCATATTATACCCTTACAATATCAAAAGCAATTAAAAATGAATATAAACAATGCATCGACGGCGCAATTAAAAGGGTGGTTGAGCGAGGTAATGGAACCAACCTCGGGAAAAAAAGAGAGAATTGATTTTGCGTTTGAATAAATTAACAAACGAGAAGTGAAACCAATAGAAATTATTATAAAAAATAATTGAAGGAAATTTCTACGAAGGCGGCAGTAATAATGTTCAAAAAGGGAAAAGAAATAACAGAAAAGACGGAGAGTATAAAGACGGCGAAAGTGGCAGCGAAGCTGGAGATAGCAACGAAGACGGCGATGAGATTATCACCGTGCACAACAACAAAAGTAATGGCGAACATAGCGGTCGAAGCGGTGTGCGCAATAACAAGAACAACAAGGGTGCAGACGGTGCTCGCAACAACAAGGGCGGCAACTGGAATAGCGAAGAAAACGAAAACAGCGAAGACGGCGACGAGGATGATGACAAAGACGGCGGCGAGAAAGGCAACAAAGACGGTGGCGAGCAGAACAACCAAGACGCTGACAGAGAGGGGCGAGGCATTCACTTGGAAATAGAAACGACGACGCTGGAGGAAATGATGAAATTAGCAGCGCTAGCAACAAAGTTGCCAAAGCTAGCAACAAAAAGTGCGGCGAAGGAAAACGAAATACAGTGGAACAAGCTGAGCAAAATATTGATTTATTATTGCGCATGGCAACCGATAACCGACCGTAAACGAATTTTCGGGAGATACATGTGGTCACAAGTGATCTCATAAGTGAAGAATATAGCCAGTATTTATGGAGTAAATGAACCTTCCATGAAGATGTTCGATTGTCAGTAAGATAAAAGGCAAAGCATGCTTGTGGTTGCATGAAGATCCGGAGCGCGTATTGATACCAACGAAGCAGCTGGCGGCTGAGGTGATACCGATGTTTGGTGAGAGGAAGTCAAAACTAGAGGCAAGGCGAAAATTTGAGGACCGAAAATGGACAGCGGGCGAAAGCTTTGTTAGAATAACAATAAAATCGATAAAATGTTAGAAGAAGCAAATATGTACAATAATAATAAAACAGTTATCGATAGTGTTAGTCAAGGTAATAGTGAAAGTCAAATGATTAGTGACAAGGTTAGAAAAAAATTGGGAAAAGCTGTCAATTTTGAAAGAAGCACAGTGGAGAGCGAAATGCTTGAAATTAATGTAATAGATGACTTAATTGAATACAAAATAAGTGATCAGGTGGATCATAATGTGAGATGTCAATTTACTGACTTGGTAGAAAATTTTTATGTTAATAAACAAAGATCGAATGAACCGAAGATTCGGTGGGAGATGCAATTAAGATTAGAGACCTCAAATCCGTTAAGATTAGCATATACCGAAAAAGAGAAGATTATTTTAGATGAGTATTTAGAAAATCGAATCATTAAACCGAGTGAAAAAGAAAACGGGCGACCTATTTATGTGTTGATTACAGAAAACCAATAAAACAATGGTTAAAGATAATTATCCTTTACCGTTGATTGACGATTTGTTGAATAGGTTAGTAAATAAAACGATATTCTCGAAGTTAGATCTTAAACATGGCTACTTTCATGTTTTTGTTGATAATGAATCAATTAAATACACATCTTTTATGACACCTTTAGGACAGTTTGAATTTTTAAGGATGCCAATGGGGCTGAAAAATGCATATTAATAGAATTTTCGAGGACATGATGAGGAAGGATGAAGTTAGTATATAAATGGATGACATTATGATAGCTAGCAAGGGAATAAAGGAATATATGGAAGTACTTAGAGAAGTTTTTGACAGACTGACGAGGAACAAATTAGAGCAACATCCGAAGATTTTGCAAAATTTATAATATTAAGCACATAAACATAGCGACAGGTTCACCCCAGGCCAATGGACAGGTAGAAAGAGTCAATAGAATAGTAAGGCCTATAATAGTTAAATTCACAGAAATTGAAAAAGGATTGCATTGGGATGCAGTTATTGAAGACGTAGAATTTTCTCTGAATAAATACCAAATAAAGAAGTGTTGTTTGGAATTGAGCAAAAGGGGAAGGTTATTGATGAATTAAGACAAAAATTAGAAGAGTTAGATAATGTAAGTGAAATTAGAGACTTGAAAGAAACTAGGAGAAAAACATCGGAATCGCAATTAAAAGCACAGAGTGATAATGAAAAAAGATATGATAGAAAGAAAAAACAAGTACGCAGTACAAGGTAGGAGATTATATTATGGTTAAGAATTTCGATATTAAAGGAGGAGTTGCTAGAAAGCTAATACCTAAACATAATGGTCCATATGTAATTGAATTGAATTGATTTTGCGTTTGAATAAATTAACAAACGAGAAGTGAAACCAATAGAACTTATTATAAAAAATCGTTGAATGAAATTTCTACGAAGGCGGCAGTAATAAAGTTCAAAAAGGCAAAAGAAATAACGGAAAAGACGGAGAGTATAAAGATAGCAAAGAAGACGGCGTCGAGATTAGCACCGTACACAACAAAAGTAATGGCGAACATAGCGGTCGAAGCGGTGTGCGCAATAACAAGAACAACAAGGGTGCAGACGGCGTCCCCTGTTTCTGCGTCCAGCGTTCCTGCCAACATTGCGAAAGCAAGAAAATATAAGAAAGAATTGTTAAACTATTTGCATCGCCAAGGTGAAATTGGGTGAGCAACTCGCCCATTAATGTAGCCCTCATAACTAAGGTTAAGTTGATCGTGGGACAAAAAGTTGTTAAAATCGTTAAAATTTTCCACGCTTTCACGATCAAATGGGAAGTCGAGCAGACTTTGAATTTTTTCGAAATTCCTACGATGCTCGGCCAAATTTGGAGCATTTTCTTCTAAAGGGAGAAGAATTTCTGTTTGAGGCATGGGAGGGTATGGGATACCAAATCTACAAATTTGTTTTGACCTAACGAAGCAACGTCCGGGCAACTAGAATCAGCAGTATTAAACTGATCAATAAAGGACTTCACAGGCATAAATGTGGACTCATTCTTTAGGTCGAGCTTTGGGGCGTCTTTCAGCCAGAACATGCCATGTATATGTGGAGAGCCTCTTTGCTGAAACTCCACTCGCCAATAAAACTTGATGACCTGGTGACAACCAAAGACACCGCCTTCCTTTTTCATCAGTTTTAAAACCTGTCTATATCGAAAATCGAAATATCTGGCACAGGTCACTGGGTCTGCTCTAATGAGACGAGCTTTCTCATTAAACCCCAAATTTAACGCTTCTTCTTCGGATACTTCTAGCTTGTCTACATTTTTACATAGCAAGACTAAAAGCTCCGGCCACCTAGTTTCCGCTGCGGAAAATGTTATAAAAAAAGTTGGAAGCCCTACCTGCCTAATAATAGCCATCACTTTCTTTTTCTCGTCCTCCCAATGAGCAGGAGACGTGCGAATACCTTTTAAAAGCCTATAGCCATCATCATGAAGTATTAACCTATTTAAAGTTTCATCATTACGCACATCAGCAGCCGAAATGCCTTGAGTGGCAGAGTGCTTACGTAAGCAAATTGGTGTGCTATTCCTAATGCTAATCATTTCTAACTTTTTGAAGTTATGAAATAATTTATCAGTTCTACAACCTCTTCTATCAAAATTCCCAAGCTCTGATCTAACTATAGTTGTAAAACTTTCCTGACATTTCCTTTTAATGCCTGCAAATATTGTGGGAAAAGCCAGCTCCTCTGAATCACAATCGGTTATCATGTCAAGAGGTCGCTGACCCTCTCCTGGTGCTATAGCAATTCGAGGAATATCTATGTTTTCAACAGGGACATTTTCCATGAAGGTTTCTTGACCTCCTGGATTCAACTCTACCTCTTCTTCTACTACTCTATGCTCATTAGGTTGTGCTGCCTTTTCTAACATTTGACACACAATGTCCCTGTCGTCTGCTGACGCAACAAATGGTACAGTCTCAGCTGAGTAAGAAGACAACCACTGCTCATTGATAGTAACCTGGTGCTTCTTATAAAGTTCTGTGTTCACTAAATACCGAATTGCATCAACTATCTTTGAGGGCCTTATGGTTTCAGCCATGAAATCATGGTTATACTCCATCCTACGCTTAAGATGAATCTGAACTACTTCGGCTTCATTAAATGCCCTGGGAAGGGAAGTTACAACATTTGCAACTGGAATTGGCACATTGATCACTGCTCCTTTAATGGAACTTTGACGTCCATATCCAAGAGACTTTATGATCATAAAAGGAAGACGGGGAGAAATCAGCCTTTCTTCTAGAGGCGTCAAGCCTTTCAGGCATTCCGGAAGCTCCGGAAAATTTAGGCCATTTGTAATAGAAGCCTTTGGTTTTTTCCCTGACTTAATACTGCGGCTGCAGGTTTTGCAAAAGCTAAACCTATTATTATGGGATGGAAACATAGAGGAAAGATACAAAATATTAACACTATCTGCCTCACTACACTTTTCCTCTATGACCTCACGCGAAATTTTGTCCACTTGATGTGGAAACCACAAACCTTTGCAACATATGCAAACCTGATCGGGTCCCTGCTTGACTGTCTTATTATTGTCTTATTGACATTAAATCTCCTCTACCTAATTATGCACGCAGTGGTCCTCTTTCTGATGAAGCCACTATTATCGCGAAGAGCGTAAACTATTGATTCAGAAGCCCTAGGCACATCATCGTCAAAGTCATCTGCATTTTCTTGGCGAGCTCCTCGTTCTGATTTGCAGTAGCTATAAAAAGCGGATATCTCAGTGCCAAATATGAATTTGTTACCTAAATGTTGTAACTTTTGCTTAATAGTTACATTGTTATTGTCTTTAATCTCATTGATTGCCTCACGCATCAACATTGAGATACCTCTCTGAGACTTGTTAATATAATTAACGACGTAGCTGCAGCAAGCATAGGGGTCTAAAATAAACTGAATATCCATATTTGCTCGCTGCAACAAAAGGAGGTGCTTGTTATAAGCGTTAAGCTTGATTGCTGCAAAAGATCGCTTCAAAAAAACTTTTGGTTTCTTTATACTTGATCTTACAGCATTAATGTAGCCCTCATAACTAAGGTTAAGTTGATCGTGGGACAAAAAGTTGTTAAAATCGTTAAAATTTTCCACGCTTTCACGATCAAATGGGAAGTCGAGCAGACTTTGAATTTTTTCGAAATTCCTACGATGCTCGGCCAAATTTGGAGCATTTTCTTCTAAAGGGAGAAGATTTTCTGTTTGAGGCATGGGAGGGTATGGGATACCAAATCTACAAATTTGTTTTGACCTAATTTCTCGCCTGCAAGAGTGCCCGTGACTATGGAGTTGATACTCCAAATATGGAGCAACGTCCGGGCAACTAGAATCAGCAGTAATAAACTGATCAATAAAGGACTTCACAGGCATAAATGTGGACTCATTCTTTAGGTCGAGCTTTGGGGCGTCTTTCAGCCAGAACATGCCATGTATATGTGGAGAGCCTCTTTGCTGAAACTCCACTCGCCAATAAAACTTGATGACCTGGTGACAACCAAAGACACCGCCTTCCTTTTTCATCAGTTTTAAAACCTGTCTATATCGAAAATCGAAATATCTGGCACAGGTCACTGGGTCTGCTCTAATGAGACGAGCTTTCTCATTAAACCCCAAATTTAACGCTTCTTCTTCGGATACTTCTAGCTTGTCTACATTTTTACATAGCAAGACTAAAAGCTCCGGCCACCTAGTTTCCGCTGCGGAAAATGTTATAAAAAAAAGTTGGAAGCCCTACCTGCCTAATAATAGCCATCACTTTCTTTTTCTCGTCCTCCCAATGAGCAGGAGACGTGCGAATACCTTTTAAAAGCCTATAGTTCATCATGAAGTATTAACCTATTTAAAGTTTCATCATTACGCACATCAGCAGCCGAAATGCCTTGAGTGGCAGAGTGCTTACGTAAGCAAATTGATGTGCTATTCCTAATGCTAATCATTTCTAACTTTTTGAAGTTATGAAATAATTTATCAGTTCTACAACCTCTTCTATCAAAATTCCTAAGCTCTGATCTAACTATAGTTGTAAAACTTTCCTGACATTTCCTTTTAATGCCTGCAAATATTGTGGGAAAAGCCAGCTCCTCTGAATCACAATCGGTTATCATGTCAAGAGGTCGCTGACCCTCTCCTGGTGCTATAGCAATTCGAGGAATATCTATGTTTTCAACAAGGACATTTTCCATGAAGGTTTCTTGACCTCCTGGATTCAACTCTACCTCTTCTTCTACTACTCTATGCTCATTAGGTTGTGCTGCCTTTTCTAACATTTGACACACAATGTCCCTGTCGTCTTCTGACGCAACAAATGGTACAGTCTCAGCTGAGTAAGAAGACAACCACTGCTCATTGATAGTAACCTGGTGCTTCTTAAAAAGTTCTGTGTTCACTAAATACCGAATTGCATCAACTATCTTTGAGGGCCTTATGGTTTCAGCCATGAAATCATGGTTATACTCCATCCTACGCTTAAGATGAATCTGAACTACTTCGGCTTCATTAAATGCCCTGGGAAGGGAAGTTACAACATTTGCAACTGGAATTGGCACATTGATCACTGCTCCTTTAATGGCACTTTGACGTCCATTTCCAAGAGACTTTATGATCATAAAAGGAAGACGGGGAGAAATCAGCCTTTCTTCTAGAGGCGTCAAGCCTTTCAGGCATTCCGGAAGCTCCGGAAAATTTAGGCCATTTGTAATAGAAGCCTTTGGTTTTTTCCCTGACTTTATACTGCGGCTGCAGGTTTTGCAAAAGCTAAACCTATTATTATGGGATGGAAACATAGAGGAAAGATACAAAATATCAACACTATCTGCCTCACTACACTTTTCCTCTATGACCTCACGCGAAATTTTGTCCACTTGATGTGGAAACCACATACCTTTGCAACATATGCAAACCTGATCGGGTCCCTGCTTGACTGTCTTATTAAAATTGGCTATTAGGCAATCTAAACTAGTTTTAACCTGCGATATCCTATCATCTGGAAGGGTATTCGCACGGTCCACTCTATTGCGGGACGCGTTTCTCCTATTCTCTGCTATCCTATTGGTGCAAATACTCCTATATAGACTCACTCTTTGCGACATATTCGTATGGGCTTCAAAGGCCTCACGTTGAGCTCGAATTCGAGCACTGCGGCGTGCACTAGTATTGCGTGCCTGCTCAACAATCCTACGAATAGGATTGTTTCTAACCTGAGACCTTTGACTTCTATCTATTGCCCTTTCTAAAATTCGCGTCTCCTGATTTTGTCGCTGAATCGCCCTTCTAACAGCATCTCGTCCGCTTTCGTTGGACCTGAATTGTGGACATTGCCTGCGCCTCGATCGACGCAAAGTATTGGCAAGTTGTTCGGCATTTCTAGTTGAATGATCAGTTCGTCGAACACGGCGACGAACTGCATCCTGCTCTCTTTCCTGAGATCGAAACTCAGCATCTTGCCTGCGACTCGAACGACGCGAAGTGTTGGCAAGTTGTTCGTCTGTTTTAATTGCAGAATCACTGCGACGTACACGGCGACGAACTGCAGCCTGCGCCTCGAACGACGCGAAGTGTCAGCAAGTTGTTCTTGTAATCTGATTGGCGAAGAAGCCCGAAGAGTAGTGTGACGAATTGTGTCCGGTAATTGCTCAACGGCCCTAAATGTTCTATTACTTCTGCGGACTCGATGCTGTTGACTATCTCTAACCCTTTCAGCTTCCCTAAATTCGAAATTTTGCCTACGTTCTCTATGTGCCTCTAGATTATTTACGCGTTCCTGCTCAGAAAAGTCTATATCTGACCTATTCAAACGATTTCTTTTTCGCTGTGTTTGACTCCTATTGCAAGCTGACTTTCTCTTAAGTCTAGGCATCTTCTAATATATAAGTTTTAAAATAATATATAGGTATGTTAAAAATAAAATTCTTATAAATTAATTTAATTTGAATATATATTTATCAAAAATTAATATATAGTTATATATATAAAATAAAATTAGTATATTTATTTATATATATAAATATATTCATATATTTAAATAGATATATATATATTATAATTATATTCATATATTTAAATAAATATATGTATATTATTTAAAATAATTATATTATAAATGAAAATAAATATCTAATGAAAGAACAAATAATAATAAAATTTAATAAGGAAAATAAAAATAAACAAAATGTGGAAAAAAGAATAAATATAAATCAAAGAAATAATAAATTAAACCTGCAAGAAATTCCAGCGAAAACGAACCGATACCGATGTTCACGTACAATCACACACACTTCAGAAGAGTCTATACACATATATGTATGCATGCACAAAAATACGTTAAGCTGTGTACCGCACTTTTCTAAAATTGCGCGCCACGTTCCGGGCAGGGCGCAATCATTCATAAAAAATGTTCCGTTAACGCATAACAATCACACACGAGGATTTACTTATTATATACTCGACTTATATTAATTTGCATTAAATGCTAAATGTATCACGAACACGCGAATTAATTATATATTATTTTATATTTAATATCGAAAATACAAATGATAATCGACAATTGACGACGACACCGAACACGCCAATCGCAAACTACAAATTAACATAACACTGAAGCGCGCTGCCACCTTGCAACAATTTTGATACGTTGCCAATAATTTATCGCCGCAATTAAAAAGTGCGCGAAACCTTAAATTTATAATAATGATCTATAGAATCTAATATACATACAAAATATACATATATTAAAAAAACAAAGTAGAAGAAATGTTAGTACATTTTTTTCAAACATAGTTTCAGTAGACGTGGGGATATAATATAATTTACACATATTAATATAATTTATATGCAAAACATATGAAATATATATCGATATGTTTAATATATATTAAAAGTTATCGATATGATAGCTCATAATATATCGTGAAATCTAAATTAATATTTATTTAATAAAAAGTCAATATATAAATTATTAAATAATAATAATAATATGTCTATATTAGAAATCTAGTAAATACCTGCATTCATGCATGCCGATCAACCACGCTATTGGTTGTATATAATTTTACATATGTATGTGTGAACACAAATTAAGTATGTATAAGTGTTTGCATTTATGCATATGTATTTTGGGTAATTGACATGTGCATGAAAAGAAGAGTCGAGAAACAGCTCTCGCTTCGCGTTCGCATCGTTGTCCTTTTCTTTCATGCATAAGGAATTTAGTTCTGACGTCATCGACAAGTTCTTTGCTGGTCGAAGTGTCGAAATGGTTTATCTAATAACTTCAGTGTTTATTGTCTGATCGGATTGCAATTTGGAGGATAAGTTCATATATTATTTATCTATATATATGCTAAAGCAGAACGTTAAGAAATGAGTTCTTCGAATGTAAATACTCGTAGCAATGTAAACCAAAATTGGCGGTTTGTGGGGGCGGTAGGCGTGTTATTCCAAATTGAAAATAAAGTTGATCTGCGTATGGTATACAGGAATCTTCATGCTAAATTTGGTGTCCGTAGCTTTTGTAATAGCTGAGATCGGCGCGTTCATCCAGACAGACAGACAGACGGACAGACAGACGGACATGGCTCAATCGACTCGGCTATTGATCCTGAGCAAGAATATATAATTAAGTATTTAGGTGTTCATCAAAATAAAAAAATATTATATTTTTTATTTTATAATTTTTATTTGATGGATTCGTTACTTATTACACCAGAGTTACTCATAAACTAACTGACAGAATTATTTTTATGGACCAGCAAACCTTAAAGTTCTACAGAGCTTTACATCTTTGTTTATCAGTGACTTAAGCTTCTTATCGTTTGGTGTCTTGAGAGAACTTTTATGATGAGGCTTTTGAAGAGTGAAGCTTTCCAAAAGATCGGTTTAAGTTTTCGTATGGAGAATGAACTGAGGCTTTTGAAGAGTGAAGCTTTTCAAAAGATTGGTTTAAGTTATGAAGAATGAAGTTTAAATAATTCATATGGAGAATGAATATGTCACTCCCCCACCTTTTAGATTTTAGCTTGTCCTCAAGCCTTTACTTCTGGATATAATTGTGGAATTGCATTTTCAGTTTTTACTATTTCAGTATTATTTTCTTTAACTGTTTCAATATTTTTGTCAACTGATTTGTTTGCTTTAGGTCTTAGATATGATATTACAATATTATGAGGTGCTGTTTTACATTTAATGTATAGGTAAAATATAGATATTATAGCTAATACAAACATGAGGATTATTAATATATTTTTATAGATTGTATAATTCTTATTGTTTAGCATAATCATTTCTTTTATTTCAATATGTGACATAGGTTAAACTTTTGTGACATTATGCTCGGTGAATATTAGATTTGTATATTTATGCATATTATTTGATATTGAAAATTCTTTTAACTCTGCTGTACAATTAAATATTTTTATAATTTTGTTATTTTCAATATAAATTTCTTGATTGTTACAATTTTGGTTAAGTTTTTCTCTGGTCATGTTCCATGTAATTAGTATGTTTGGCTATATTTGCTGTTATTAACATTTTTTTTCTTTTTAAATTTACTTTTATAGTGTGTAACATTTTGGCCTCGATTATTTTCGTTGTAATGTTTTTCGTCTAGTTGTTCAATTCTGCCTGTTTTCCTAAAGGGGTTTTTGGATTTCGAGCGCGTTATAGGGGCTTGTCTATACTTTGTGTCAACTTCGTAAATTTGTCGGTTCTCATTAAGCTTGTTAATTTTGTTTTCTTTAATTTTCTGAGAGTCATAGGTAGGTGTGCCTGCGTAGAGTAGTATGTAAGCTGGTATTTGTCCGGTTGTATTGTGTTTGATTTTATGGTTGTATGTGTATAAAATTGTTTCTATTCTTGTTTCCCTATTTTCTCTATTATTTTCAGTGTTGATAATGCGAATCTTTTCATTTATTGTTTTGTGAAGACGTTCTACATCTGCTATTCCTGTTTTGCTTGTGGTGATATCTAATTGTATTTCTTCGTTATTTAGTCAAATTTTTAGAGAGTTGCTCATGAATGCTGAGTCTTTGTCTGCTTTAATTTTTTGTGGTTTTCCCATGTCGTTAAATATTCTAGTAAGGGCTCTTTTGGTTTCTAGCCAATCTCTACTATTTGTTTTTATAAGTGATGCGAATTTTGAATAAACGTCAATACAGGATAAATATTGCTCATTGTCAATAGCATAAAAGTCAATTACGTAAAGTTCTCTTGGGTTATTTGTCTCTGGGGTTATCTCAAAAGCAAGTTTTGTTGGTCTGTGTTCTGTTTTTGCGAGATTGCAGACTTCGCAATCATTAATGATATTTTGAATTAATTTATTATAGTCAGGAAAATAGTGAGTTTCTTTAAAGAGTCGTGTCATTTTTTCGATACCAGGGTGCAGTAATTTCAGGTGTTGAGAAATAATGAATTCCTTGAATTCAGCGTAAGAGTTAATGTCCTTTAGTTTAATTATACTTTTTAAGATTTTTACGTTACTATGTGGGTTAATAGTTTCATGGTATGCATTTTGAAGAACGGAAAAATCACTGTCATTGTCTATGTAAATTACGCTAGTATGGTTAAGAAAGTATTTTATTAAGAAGTCTTTTGCTATTGGGAGAGTCATTTCAGTATATTTTATGGTGATTTTAGTTTTAGTGAAATATTTTGATATGTCTACTTGGTCTATGGAATCTTTTATAAATTCTATTTGTCTAGTGAAATAGTTTATGGGTTTCTCAGTGATTTGAATATAAGTTTCGTTACTTTCTGATGCACTATGTATTGTTGCTGCTGTTGAAATATCTTCTTCTTCACTTACCATATTTTCTTCAATTTTAACTCGAGATAAAGCATCTGCTACATGATTTAGTTTTCCTTCCAAATATTTTATTTTAAAATTGTATTCACTAAGTTTGATTCGCCAACGTTATAATTTCATATTGGGTTCTTTTATATTGTTTAGCCAGACAAGGGGTTTATGATCACTTAATATTTCAAAAGGGACTCCATATAAATATGGGCGGAAGTATTTGGTTGCCCAAACAATTGACAATATTTCATTTTCTATTGTACTGTAATTCTGTTCGTGGTCGTTTAATGTTCTGCTTGCGAAACTAATTGGTTTATTATCTTGTGATAACACGGCTCCAATGGCGAAATTGCTGGCGTCAGTAGTAACTTGAAATGTTTTTGTAAAGTCAGGGCAAATGAGGGGTTTTTAACTTTTCGAAAGATTTAATATACGCTTCGTCTTTTGTATTTATTTTGGCTCCTTTTTTTAAAAATAGGGTGAGAGGTTTTGCGATTTTGGCAAAATCTGGAATGAACTTGCGGTAATATCCGCATAAGCCTAAAAATGATTTAATTTCTTTAGAGGTTTTTGGAATAGGAAATATTTCAATCGCTTTTACTTTTTCTTTGTTGGGTCGTATACCATCTGGACTTATGGTATGACCTAGGAATGTTGTTTGTTTTTTTAAAAACTCGCATTTGTCTAACTGGAGCTTAAGATTTGCCACTTTAAGTTTTTGAAAAACTTTCTTCAGTGAGTTCAGGTGTTCAGTAAGGGATGTTGAGTAGATGATAACATCATCTAAATATACGAGGCAATGTTTGTTAATGAGGTCTTTAAGAACGAAGTTCATGCAACGTTGGAATGTTGCTGGGGCATTTTTCAAACCAAATGGCATGCGAGTATACTCGTAGTGACCGTGTTTAGTTGAGAATGCAGTTTTTGGTATGGATTTAGGGTCCATTTCAGTTTGGTGAAAACCCTTCGCTAAGTCGATTGTTGTGAAGTATTGACATTTTCCTAACCTGCCTAATATTTCATCCATGTTCGGGATTGGGAATTTATCGTTAATAGTTATTTCATTTAGGTTTCGATAGTCGACGACTAACCTGAATTTTGGTTTGCCAGATGCGTCTATCTTTTTGGGAACAATCCACAAGGGACTGCAATAGGGAGAGTCGCTTTCGCGTATAATGCCTTGTTGTAGCATTTCCTCAATTTGTTTGTTAACTTCTGCTTCATAAGCAAAAGGATATGAATAGGGTCTTTTATACACTGGGTTTTCGAGAACTGTTTTGATTTCATGGCGTATGATGCTTGTAAAAGTTAGGTTTTCCTTATCAGAATACTGGATGTCTTTGAATTCTTTTAGTAATTGTGTTAGTCTATGTTTTTCTTCATTGTTTAAATGGTCTAGTCGGTATGTGTAGTCTGAGTTTATATCATTGTCCAATGCATAGTTTATTTCGGCTGTATAGTGGTTTTCTTGTAAAATTGCTTCAAAATTTTTTGACGAATTTCCGTCAGAAAGTTCAAGTTCTTTATGAAGGAATGACCTTCCATTGATAATTGTTTCTTTTCTAAAATAATCTATACAACCGTTGTTTTCCATTAGTACTTTCCTTCCTAATAGAATGTCATAAAATAGTGAAAATGAATGAATGTAAAATTTCTGCGATTGCTGAAAAAGCCCATTGGCCGGAAGATTTACGAATTTATTTAGTTTTGAATGGCCTGTCATGCTTCTGACAACTATTTGTTTATCATGAACTTGAAGATTGAAAAAGTTTGAATTCATCATGTTTATTGATGAACCAGTGTCGACTATGCATCGGTATCTATGATTATTAAACATGATCTCTATGTATTGGTGGGTTCCCAGGCTGGTATTGGAAAATTTTCGGCTTGTTGAATTTGCTGATTTGTATACGTCTCGTTTTGTGTGTCTTGTAATTGATCGTCGTGGAACTGTTCGTCGTTGTTATTATCTTGGTCAGCAATGTTATTGTAATCTAACACGTATTGATGGTGATTTTCATCTGTCTCCATACGTGATTGTCCGCTGCCTTCTCTAAAACGCTTATTCGGCACTCTTGGTTGTTGGGGGGACTGATAATAGTTTCGGGTGTCGTTCTGTCGGTCGCGAATTAAGTCTGCTCTGAGTTCATTAAACAATTGTCTGTTCTGATCGAATTGTTGTTGTCGTTGGCAGACCTTCTCAGCATCTCCGATGACCTGTAGTTCGATGGCTCCATATATGATGGCTTTCTGAAGAGGGTCATTCGTCGGGTATAGGTTGAGCAGGTATTCAATTCGTCTGATAAACGAACTGACGCTGTTTGGCTCTCCACAGAACTGCGGCACTTGACGTATTTGTCGTAGCAGTTGCGATAGATTATCATTTGATAATGCCATTTTTGATTAATTTTCTTTTTGAACGTTTTTTATTTTGTAGCGGTCACACTTGTTTTGTTTAAGCGGACTACTGTTCTTGTTCACTTCACAATTTGTGGGGTTGGATTTATGTAGCGGTCACACTTGTTTTGTTTAAGCGGGCTACTGTTCCTGTTCACTTCACTGATTGTTGGATTTAACTTATGTAGCGGTCACACCTGTATTTGTTTAAGTGGGCTACTGTTTAAGTTTTATTTTTTTTTTTTTTCACAATCACTTCTCGGTTTGAACACTGTTGGGTTTATACTTTCAACTAATGTCACTGAAGTTGCCGTCGCGATTCACGTGAGTTCTTTTGCGGATGATAGTTAAAGGCTTGGATTAATTTTTGCCTCATCAATAACTAACATCCTACCGGCTGCGCCAATTAAGTATTTAGGTGTTCATCAAAATAAAAAAATATTATATTTTTTATTTTATAATTTTTATTTGATGGATTCGTTACTTATTACACCAGAGTTACTCATAAACTAACTGACAGAATTATTTTTATGGACCAGCAAACCTTAAAGTTCTACAGAGCTTTACATCTTTGTTTATCAGTGACTTAAGCTTCTTATCGTTTGGTGTCTTGAGAGAACTTTTATGATGAGGCTTTTGAAGAGTGAAGCTTTCCAAAAGATCGGTTTAAGTTTTCGTATGGAGAATGAACTGAGGCTTTTGAAGAGTGAAGCTTTTTAAAAGATTGGTTTAAGTTATGAAGAATGAAGTTTAAATAATTCATATGGAGAATGAATATGTCACTATATATACTTTATGGGGTCTCCGACGCCTCCTTCTGCCTGTTACATACATTTGCACAAAGTTAGTATACCCTTTTTTGACCATTTTCAATGGTCCAAGGGTATAAAAAGAAAAATAAAAAGAAAACAGCGACAACTTAGAGCACGCGGCAAGGCCTCTTAGGCCTTAACAGGCCATAACCTCAACCAATCAACGATAATTAAAACAGGAAACAGGAAAAACACATCATCTCTTAAATCGTCTCAATCTAAATCGATCTAAACATCAACATGCAGGATTAATCAACAATCAAAACAAATCAAATGCCAAATATTTAAATCTACGCCCAAAAGCAGGCAAGATGTTCCTGCACCAGCAGAAGGCAATTCAATTCGACGTTTAAAAATAATGCGAACATAAGAGCAGAGTTTTCATAATTAGGTTATTTTGCCCTTCTTCCTTTCATAGATGTATTTGGTTTTAAATGAATAAATAATAAAGAAAAATGAAACATTAGGAAAATAGAAAAGTTTTAGCTCAGCTCATGTTCGCTAATAAATACAAAGAAAAATCATCTAAATAATATAATGTCTCGCGGAGACAACAAAATCGCTCCCTATTTTCAGGAACCATGACCGGGAGATCGATCTTTCGACGTTGGAATTAAAGCCTGTGAGTTCGTTCCTTTATATATATTTTCTTTTTATATATTATTTGAAAATTTATTATTTTTGATATTTTTTTTATGTTAATTGCAAATATTATCGTGCGACATGAGCCTCCAAGCGTTATTAAATCTAAAATATCTAAGTGAAGAAAGATAAATTTAACTGAAAGTATAAAAGTAGAAAGAAGTAAAGAAAAATTTTAAGGTTTAAAGTGCAAAAACAAAAAAAAAAAAAAAAAAAAAAAAAAAAAAAAAAAATTAATTTAAATTAAATAATTAAAACAAGAGCAACAGTCGAGTTGCACACGACAGTAGGATACCCTTGGACGTATGTTGCCATAAAAAGTATTTAATTGTATAATACTAATTGCAAGCTATAAATTAATAATAATACTGGAGTGCGCTGCCACCTTGCTTCAATTTCGATATTTTACCAATAATTTATCGCCGCAATTCCCTAAAGCGGTGTGAGCAGTAGATATCGGTATTTCTTTATAAATTTTAAATTGGTTAATATCGATAACAAGGTCCAAGGGTATAAAAATAAAAAAATAATAATAATTATCAAACCAATTTTCCATTCAATAGTTATACTTAACTATTAGATAATTAAATTTAAATTATTAAAATATGCCTACAATCATATTTACATATATCCTGTCATTTAGATTTCTTAATTTCTAACCTATTCCAAACATTACAAACTCATGCCTGAATACTAACAGATATCCCATTGTGATGGCTATGCAAAACCTCAAAAGTCCTAGCACTAATCTTTTCATTATCTAGTATATTTGAAAACGCCCAATCAATATGTGTATCCATATTGGTAGTGGACGTTTTCAAATCTAACAAACTCCTTAATCCTTTGCTAATCAAAAAACAAGAGCAACAGTCGAGTTGCACACGACAGTAGGATACCCTTGGACGTATGTTGCCATAAAAAGTATTTAATTGTATAATACTAATTGCAAGCTATAAATTAATAATAATACTGGAGTGCGCTGCCACCTTGCTTCAATTTCGATATTTTGCCAATAATTTATCGCCGCAATTCCCTAAAGCGGTGTGAGCAGTAAATATCGGTATTTCTTTATAAATTTTAAATTGGTTAATATCGATAACAAGGTCCAAGGGTATAAAAATAAAAAAAATAATAAAAATTATCAAACCAATTTTCCATTCAATGGTTATACTTAACTATTAGATAATTAAATTTAAATTATTAAAATATGCCTACAATCATATTTACATATATCCTGTCATTTAGATTTCTTAATTTCTAACCTATTCCAAACATTACAAACTCATGCCTGAATACTAACAGATATCCCATTGTGATGGCTATGCAAAACCTCAAAAGTCCTAGCACTAATCTTTTCATTATCTAGTATATTTGAAAACGCCCAATCAATATGTGTATCCATATTGGTAGTGGACGTTTTCAAATCTAACAAACTCCTTAATCCTTTGCTAATCAAAAAATTATAAATACTCTTACACCTGTTAAAGGTTTTGAGGCACAAATTAAAATCTCCTAAAACTAGCAAGCTATCCCCTAAATCACCTAAACGAGAAAATTGATGAATTATCTCCTCAAATTCTATTTTAAATGTGGACAGAGGAAAGTCTGGACTTTTATATAATATAAGAAAACTTATGGCATCAAACCTAAATATGCCGAACTCAAAAACTACTGAGCCAAAAGTTTTTCTACTGCTAAAGGTATGGGAAACTCTATCTACTAGCTCGTTCTTTACATAAATTATGATGCCTGTTAAAGGCCTAATTGATTCAAGTTGAACCACAATAGTGAACCCAGGTATTTCTACAGTTTCATTGCTTATGGAAGTTTTCACGAAACATAATATTGATGACTGAAGCATCAGCTTGTCCGATCGAATATCTTCAAGATGGGAATTCAAGCTCTGAGTATTATGGAAGAAAATGTTAAGGGCAGAACTGTTAATTAAATAATCGTAATGAGTACACAGTAGTTTTTCAGTCCGCAATTTCTTCAATTGGGCTTTCACTTTATCATTATTTTGGGGAGACTTAGGAGGAACAAAATTCCCAATAATGAATAATCCTAAAGCAGTAGTTGCTCTACTGCAAGCTACGTATAATGCAGCACGCTGCATTCTGGAATTAGCATGGACTACCACTTTGCCATACGTAGCTCCCTGACTCTTATGAATTGTGATGCCTTCAGCAGGCACAATTGGAAACTGCCTACGGTCAATGTTAATTTGTGCGTTATTTGAATATTGAAAACTGCGAACAATTTTCTGAATAGGAGTCCATGAAGGATCTGTACGATGTGTACACTTCGAACGCGCAGATTCTCCTACAGTTTCCTTTGTAAATTTCATCCATAAAATGTTGGGAGTGTTGGATGTATTGAAATCTATTTGCATCAACACACCTGATGCCCCGTTTACTAATCCATCCCCTGTGTCTACATTGACCGTCATCATGTACTTGGCAGTATTTTTTAGGAGAAGAGACGTACAGAGTCCCTGTGTAGCGGAAGTTTTAAAACCCTTCACTTCTTCTAATATTCTTTCTTGTTTGTTCCAAATGGCCCGCCTTAATAAAATCTTCAGCAGTAGAGAAAAATTGCTCAGTAGCAATTGAGTTAAGTTTCGTTACATTAAATAAATCAACCTCATTATTATTACTAAACAGATGAATTGCATCATCGGGCACTGCCGATGGTTCGCATATTCTAGATTGGAAAAGGACAATATCATCGGCTGTCATACAACCCGATGCCATATTATTTAAGGCAGAAGCGAAAAGCTGATCGTCACGTTGACGCATTATCTCTGTGAGCTCAAAATACAAAAAAAGGTCCCAGAGATACGTACCAAATATTTCATGGTAAGGGTCAGTGGTATTTGGATCGAAAATCCAACTACCTCCTACGGGCTGTAACTGTCTAAGATCACCGAATACGATGATAGAAACACCACCAAAAGGAGAAGTATTTTTGAAAATTTGCTTCAAACGAGAATCTAAATAAGAAAACATTAGAGAGCTAACCATTGATATTTCATCAATAATAATTAATTTAAGATCGATTAACCTTGAATGAAGGCTATTAACTAAATCATGGCTTAAGGCCCTTAGAGGTGCTGAGCGAGATTGATTAACAGGAAGTGAAAACATGGAATGCAGTGTCGAACCACTAATTCCGAATGCTGCTTTTCCTGTTGGTGCACATAAGAGGATTTTAATAGATGTCGGATCAGCTCCTGGTATACTGTTATACATTACGGATAATGACTGAAAAATTGCTGATATAAGTCGACTCTTTCCGACTCCGGCGCCGCCTCCAACAAATTCATAAAAGACTGTATTGATTTTGGCATTATGCAAAGCATGTGTAAAATACAGCTTCTGCTTTAAATTAAGAGATCTAACTATATTAGCTAAGCTTTCCTGAGAAACTAAGGCTGGAAGCTTGATAAAACGGACATTACTATCTTCATCATTCATATCAATATTTCCATCCACATTTAAAACATTTAGATGTGGATCTATTTCAGGCAATCCTAAAACTGTGAAGCCATCATCTACCACTTCCTGTTCTCCTACTTGATTATTCTCATTTTCTGCTTCCTCTGTTAAGTGGCTCAGAGCATCTTCTAGTTCCCTATCATCTAGTAAATTATATTTTCTGCGATTGTTCTCTACTAACTCCGAATTTTCCCTACAGAACAATTCACAGTCTTGTGTGACTAAATCCAAATGCTCATCTCGCCATGGGGCGTAAAGCATTTTAGCTCTCACTTGTTTCTGTATTGACATTAAATCTCCTATACCTAATTATGCACGCAGTGGTCCTCTTTCTGATGAAGCCACTATTATCGCGAAGAGCGTAAACTATTGATTCAGAAGCCCTAGGCACATCATCGTCAAAGTCATCTGCATTTTCTTGGCGAGCTCCTCGTTCTGATTTGCAGTAGCTATAAAAAGCGGATATCTCAGTGCCAAATATAAATTTGTTACCTAAATGTTGTAACTTTTGTTTAATAGTTACATTGTTATTGTCTTTAATCTCATTGATTGCCTCACGCATCAACATTGAGATACCTCTCTGAGACTTGTTAATATAATTAACGACGTAGCTGCAGCAAGCATAGGGGTCTAAAATAAACTGAATATCCATATTTGCTCGCTGCAACAAAAGGAGGTGCTTGTTATAAGCGTTAAGCTTGATTGCTGCAAAAGATCGCTTCAAAAAAACTTTTGGTTTCTTTATACTTGATCTTACAGCATTAATGTAGCCCTCATAACTAAGGTTAAGTTGATCGTGGGACAAAAAGTTGTTAAAATCGTTAAAATTTTCTACGCTTTCACGATCAAATGGGAAGTCGACCAGACTTTGAATTTTTTCGAAATTCCTACGATGCTCGGCCAAATTTGGAGCATTTTCTTCTAAAGGGAGAAGAATTTCTGTTTGAGGCATGGGAGGGTATGGGATACCAAATCTACAAATTTGTTTTGACCTAATTTCTCGCCTGCAAGAGTGCCCGTGACTATGGAGTTGATACTCCAAATATGGAGCAACGTCCGGGCAACTAGAATCAGCAGTAATAAACTGATCAATAAAGGACTTCACAGGCATAAATGTGGACTCATTCTTTAGGTCGAGCTTTGGGGCGTCTTTCAGCCAGAACATGCCATGTATATGTGGAGAGCCTCTTTGCTGAAACTCCACTCGCCAATAAAACTTGATGACCTGGTGACAACCAAAGACACCGCCTTCCTTTTTCATCAGTTTTAAAACCTGTCTATATCGAAAATCGAAATATCTGGCACAGGTCACTGGGTCTGCTCTAATGAGACGAGCTTTCTCATTAAACCCCAAATTTAACGCTTCTTCTTCGGATACTTCTAGCTTGTCAACATTTTTACATAGCAAGACTAAAAGCTCCGGCCACCTAGTTTCCGCTGCGGAAAATGTTATAAAAAAAGTTGGAAGCCCTACCTGCCTAATAATAGCCATCACTTTCTTTTTCTCGTCCTCCCAATGAGCAGGAGACGTGCGAATACCTTTTAAAAGCCTATAGCCATCATCATGAAGTATTAACCTTTTTAAAGTTTCATCATTACGCACATCAGCAGCCGAAATGCCTTGAGTGGCAGAGTGCTTACGTAAGCAAATTGATGTGCTATTCCTAATGCTAATCATTTCTAACTTTTTGAAGTTATGAAATAATTTATCAGTTCTACAACCTCTTCTATCAAAATTCCTAAGCTCTGATCTAACTATAGTTGTAAAACTTTCCTGACATTTCCTTTTAATGCCTGCAAATATTGTGGGAAAAGCCAGCTCCTCTGAATCACAATCGGTTATCATGTCAAGAGGTCGCTGACCCTCTCCTGGTGCTATAGCAATTCGAGGAATATCTATGTTTTCAACAGGGACATTTTTCATGAAGGTTTCTTGACCTCCTGGATTCAACTCTACCTCTTCTACTACTCTATGCTCATTAGGTTGTGCTGCCTTTTCTAACATTTGACACACAATGTCCCTGTCGTCTGCTGACGCAACAAATGGTACAGTCTCAGCTGAGTAAGAAGACAACCACTGCTCATTGATAGTAACCTGGTGCTTCTTATAAAGTTCTGTGTTCACTAAATACCGAATTGCATCAACTATCTTTGAGGGCCTTATGGTTTCAGCCATGAAATCATGGTTATACTCCATCCTACGCTTAAGATGAATCTGAACTACTTCGGCTTCATTAAATGCCCTGGGAAGGGAAGTTACAACATTTGCAACTGGAATTGGCACATTGATCACTGCTCCTTTAATGGCACTTTGACGTCCATATCCAAGAGACTTTATGATCAAAAAGGAAGACGGGGAGAAATCAGCCTTTCTTCTAGAGAAGTCAAGCCTTTCAGGCATTCCGGAAGCTCCGGAAAATTTAGGCCATTTGTAATAGAAGCCTTTGGTTTTTTCCCTGACTTAATACTGCGGCTGCAGGTTTTGCAAAAGCTAAACCTATTATTATGGGATGGAAACATAGAGGAAAGATACAAAATATCAACACTATCTGCCTCACTACACTTTTCCTCTATGACCTCACGCGAAATTTTGTCCACTTGATGTGGAAACCACAAACCTTTGCAACATATGCAAACCTGATCGGGTCCCTGCTTGACTGTCTTATTAAAATTGGCTATTAGGCAATCTAAACTAGTTTTAACCTGCGATATCCTATCATCTGGAAGGGTATTCGCACGGTCCACTCTATTGCGGGACGCGTTTCTCCTATTCTCTGCTATCCTATTGGTGCAAATACTCCTATATAGACTCACTCTTTGCGACATATTCCTATGGGCTTCAAAGGCCTCACGTTGAGCTCGAATTCGAGCACTGCGGCGTGCACTAGTATTGCGTGCCTGCTCAACAATCCTACGAATAGGATTGTTTCTAACCTGAGACCTTTGACTTCTATCTATTGCCCTTTCTAAAATTCGCGTCTCCTGATTTTGTCGCTGAATCGCCCTTCTAACAGCATCTCGTCCGCTTTCGTTGGACCTGAATTGTGGACATTGCCTGCGCCTCGATCAACGCAAAGTATTGGCAAGTTGTTCGGCATTTCTAGTTGAATGATCAGTTCGTCGAACACGGCGACGAACTGCATCCTGCTCTCTTTCCTGAGATCGAAACTCAGCATCTTGCCTGCGACTCGAACGACGCGAAGTGTTGGCAAGTTGTTCGTCTGTTTTAATTGCAGAATCACTGCGACGTACACGGCGACGAACTGCATCCTGCTCTCTTTCCTGAGATCGAAACTCAGCATCTTGCCTGCGACTCGAACGACGCGAAGTGTTGGCAAGTTGTTCGTCTGTTTTAATTGCAAAATCACTGCGACGTACACGGCGACGAACTGCATCCTGCTCTCTTTCCTGAGATCGAAACTCAGCATCTTGCCTGCGACTCGAACGACGCGAAGTGTTGGCAAGTTGTTCGTCTGTTTTAATTGCAGAATCACTGCGACGTACACGGCGACGAACTGCATCCTGCTCTCTTTCCTGAGATAGAAGGTCAGCATCTCGCCTGCGCCTCGAACGACGCGAAGTGTCAGCAAGTTGTTCTTGTAATCTGATTGGCGAAGAAGCCCGAAGAGTAGTGTGACGAATTGTGTCCGGTAATTGCTTAACGGCCCTAAATGTTCTATTACTTCTGCGGACTCGATGCTGTTGACTATCTCTAACCCTTTCAGCTTCCCTAAATTCGAAATTTTGCCTACGTTCTCTATGTGCCTCTAGATTATTTACGCGTTCCTGCTCAGAAAAGTCTATATCTGACCTATTCAAACGATTTCTTTTTCGCTGTGTTTGACTCCTATTGCAAGCTGACTTTCTCTTAAGTCTAGGCATCTTCTAATATATAAGTTTTAAAATAATATATAGGTATGTTAAAAATAAAATTCTTATAAATTAATTTAATTTGAATATATATATATCAAAAATTAATATATAGTTATATATATAAAATAAAGTTAGTATATTTATTTATATATATAAATATATTCATATATTTAAATTGATATATATATATTATAATTATATTCATATATTTAAATAAATATATGTATATTATTTAAAATAATTATATTATAAATGAAAATAAATATCTAATGAAAGAACAAATAATAATAAAATTTAATAAGGAAAATAAAAATAAACAAAATGTGGAAAAAAGAATAAATATAAATCAAAGAAATAATAAATTAAACCTGCAAGAAATTCCAGCGAAAATTCCAATTTGAATCGCGGAAACGAACCGATACCGATGTTCACGTACAATCACACACACTTCAGAAGAGTCTATACACATATATGTATGCATGCACAAAAATACGTTACGCTGTGTACCGCACTTTTCTAAAATTGCGCGCCACGTTCCGGGCAGGGCGCAATCATTCACACGCATAAAAAATGTTCCGTTAACGCATAACAATCACACACGAGGATTTACTTATTATATACTGGACTTATATTAATTTGCATTAAATGTTAAATGTATCACGAACACGCGAATTAATTATATATTATTTTATATTTAATATCGAAAATACAAATGATAATCGACAATCGACGACGACACCGAACACGCCAATCGCAAACTACAAATTAACATAACACTGAAGCGCGCTGCCACCTTGCAACAATTTTGATACGTTGCCAATAATTTATCGCCGCAATTAAAAGTGCGCGAAACCTTAAATTTATAATAATGATCTATAGAATCTAATATACATACAAAATATACATATATTAAACAAGAGCAACAGTCGAGTTGCACACGACAGTAGGATACCCTTGGACGTATGTTGCCATAAAAAGTATTTAATTGTATAATACTAATTGCAAGCTATAAATTAATAATAATACTGGAGTGCGCTGCCACCTTGCTTCAATTTCGATATTTTACCAATAATTTATCGCCGCAATTCCCTAAAGCGGTGTGAGCAGTAGATATCGGTATTTCTTTATAAATTTTAAATTGGTTAATATCGATAACAAGGTCCAAGGGTATAAAAATAAAAAAATAATAATAATTATCAAACCAATTTTCCATTCAATGGTTATACTTAACTATTAGATAATTAAATTTAAATTATTAAAATATGCCTACATACATATTTACATATATCCTGTCATTTAGATTTCTTAATTTCTAACCTATTCCAAACATTACAAACTCATGCCTGAATACTAACAGATATCCCATTGTGATGGCTATGCAAAACCTCAAAAGTCCTAGCACTAATCTTTTCATTATCTAGTATATTTGAAAACGCCCAATCAATATGTGTATCCATATTGGTAGTGGACGTTTTCAAATCTAACAAACTCCTTAATCCTTTGCTAATCAAAAAATTATAAATACTCTTACACCTGTTAAAGGTTTTGAGGCACAAATTAAAATCTCCTAAAACTAGCAAGCTATCCCCTAAATCACCTAAACGAGAAAATTGATGAATTATCTCCTCAAATTCTATTTTAAATGTGGACAGAGGAAAGTCTGGACTTTTATATAATATAAGAAAACTTATGGCATCAAACCTAAATATGCCGAACTCAAAAACTACTGAGCCAAAAAGTTTTCTACTGCTAAAGGTATGGGAAACTCTATCTACTAGCTCGTTCTTTACATAAATTATGATGCCTGTTAAAGGCCTAATTGATTCAAGTTGAACCACAATAGTGAACCCAGGTATTTCTACAGTTTCATTGCTTATGGAAGTTTTCACGAAACATAATATTGATGACTGAAGCATCAGCTTGTCCGATCGAATATCTTCAAGATGGGAATTCAAGCTCTGAGTATTATGGAAGAAAATGTTAAGGGCAGAACTGTTAATTAAATAATCGTAATGAGTACACAGTAGTTTTTCAGTCCGCAATTTCTTCAATTGGGCTTTCACTTTATCATTATTTTGGGGAGACTTAGGAGGAACAAAATTCCCAATAATGAATAATCCTAAAGCAGTAGTTGCTCTACTGCAAGCTACGTATAATGCAGCACGCTGCATTCTGGAATTAGCATGGACTACCACTTTGCCATACGTAGCTCCCTGACTCTTATGAATTGTGATGCCTTCAGCAGGCACAATTGGAAACTGCCTACGGTCAATGTTAATTTGTGCGTTATTTGAATATTGAAAACTGCGAACAATTTTCTGAATAGGAGTCCATGAAGGATCTGTACGATGTGTACACTTCGAACGCGCAGATTCTCCTACAGTTTCCTCTGTAAATTTCATCCATAAAATGTTGGGAGTGTTGGATGTATTGAAATCTATTTGCATCAACACACCTGATGCCCCGTTTACTAATCCATCCCCTGTGTCTACATTGACCGTCATCATGTACTTGGCAGTATTTTTAGGAGAAGAGACGTACAGAGTCCCTGTGTAGCGGAAGTTTTAAAACCCTTCACTTCTTCTAATATTCTTTGTTTCCTAGCTGGTTCCAAATGGCCCGCCTTAATAAAATCTTCAGCAGTAGAGAAAAATTGCTCAGTAGCAATTGAGTTAAGTTTCGTTACATTAAATAAATCAACCTCATTATTATTACTAAACAGATGAATTGCATCATCGGGCACTGCCGATGGTTCGCATATTCTAGATTGGAAAAGGACAATATCATCGGCTGTCATACAACCCGATGCCATATTATTTAAGGCAGAAGCGAAAAGCTGATCGTCACGTTGACGCATTATCTCTGTGAGCTCAAAATACAAAAAAAGGTCCCAGAGATACGTACCAAATATTTCATGGTAAGGGTCAGTGGTATTTGGATCGAAAATCCAACTACCTCCTACGGGCTGTAACTGTCTAAGATCACCGAATACGATGATAGAAACACCACCAAAAGGAGAAGTATTTTTGAAAATTTGCTTCAAACGAGAATCTAAATAAGAAAACATTAGAGAGCTAACCATTGATATTTCATCAATAATAATTAATTTAAGATCGATTAACCTTGAATGAAGGCTATTAACTAAATCATGGCTTAAGGCCCTTAGAGGTGCTGAGCGAGATTGATTAACAGGAAGTGAAAACATGGAATGCAGTGTCGAACCACTAATTCCGAATGCTGCTTTTCCTGTTGGTGCACATAAGAGGATTTTAACAGATGTCGGATCAGCTCCTGGTATACTGTTATACATTACGGATAATGACTGAAAAATTGCTGATATAAGTCGACTCTTTCCGACTCCGGCGCCGCCTCCAACAAATTCATAAAAGACTGTATTGATTTTGGCATTATGCAAAGCATGTGTAAAATATAGCTTCTGCTTTAAATTAAGAGATCTAACTATATTAGCTAAGCTTTCCTGAGAAACTAAGGCTGGAAGCTTGATAAAACGGACATTACTATCTTCATCATTCATATCAATATTTCCATCCACATTTAAAACATTTAGATGTGGATCTATTTCAGGCAATCCTAAAACTGTGAAGCCATCATCTACCACTTCCTGTTCTCCTACTTGATTATTCTCATTTTCTGCTTCCTCTGTTAAGTGGCTCAGAGCATCTTCTAGTTCCCTATCATCTAGTAAATTATATTTTCTGCGATTGTTCTCTACTAACTCCGAATTTTCCCTACAGAACAATTCACAGTCATGTGTGACTAAATCCAAATGCTCATCTCGCCATGGGGCGTAAAGCATTTTTAGCTCTCTGAAATAGTCACTTGTTTCTGTATTGACATTAAATCTCCTATACCTAATTACGCACGCAGTGGTCCTCTTTCTGATGAAGCCACTATTATCGCGAAGAGCGTAAACTATTGATTCAGAAGCCCTAGGCACATCATCGTCAAAGTCATCTGCATTTTCTTGGCGAGCTCCTCGTTCTGATTTGCAGTAGCTATAAAAAGCGGATATCTCAGTGCCAAATATAAATTTGTTACCTAAATGTTGTAACTTTTGTTTAATAGTTACATTGTTATTGTCTTTAATCTCATTGATTGCCTCACGCATCAACATTGAGATACCTCTCTGAGACTTGTTAATATAATTAACGACGTAGCTGCAGCAAGCATAGGGGTCTAAAATAAACTGAATACCCATATTTGCTCGCTGCAACAAAAGGAGGTGCTTGTTATAAGCGTTAAGCTTGATTGCTGCAAAAGATCGCTTCAAAAAAACTTTTGGTTTCTTTATACTTGATCTTACAGCATTAATGTAGCCCTCATAACTAAGTTTAAGTTGATCGTGGGACAAAAAGTTGTTAAAATCGTTAAAATTTTCTACGCTTTCACGATCAAATGGGAAGTCGAGCAGACTTTGAATTTTTTCGAAATTCCTACGATGCTCGGCCAAATTTGGAGCATTTTCTTCTAAAGGGAGAAGAATTTCTGTTTGAGGCATGGGAGGGTATGGGATACCAAATCTACAAATTTGTTTTGACCTAATTTCTCGCCTGCAAGAGTGCCCGTGACTATGGAGTTGATACTCCAAATATGGAGCAACGTCCGGGCAACTAGAATCAGCAGTAATAAACTGATCAATAAAGGACTTCACAGGAATAAATGTGGACTCATTCTTTAGGTCGAGCTTTGGGGCGTCTTTCAGCCAGAACATGCCATGTATATGTGGAGAGCCTCTTTGCTGAAACTCCACTCGCCAATAAAACTTGATGACCTGGTGACAACCAAAGACACCGCCTTCCTTTTTCATCAGTTTTAAAACCTGTCTATATCGAAAATCGAAATATCTGGCACAGGTCACTGGGTCTGCTCTAATGAGACGAGCTTTCTCATTAAACCCCAAATTTAACGCTTCTTCTTCGGATACTTCTAGCTTGTCTACATTTTTACATAGCAAGACTAAAAGCTCCGGCCACCTAGTTTCCGCTGCGGAAAATGTTATAAAAAAAGTTTGAAGCCCTACCTGCCTAATAATAGCCATCACTTTCTTTTTCTCGTCCTCCCAATGAGCAGGAGACGTGCGAATACCTTTTAAAAGCCTATAGCCATCATCATGAAGTATTAACCTATTTAAAGTTTCATCATTACGCACATCAGCAGCCGAAATGCCTTGAGTGGCAGAGTGCTTACGTAAGCAAATTGATGTGCTATTCCTAATGCTAATCATTTCTAACTTTTTGAAGTTATGAAATAATTTATCAGTTCTACAACCTCTTCTATCAAAATTCCTAAGCTCTGATCTAACTATAGTTGTAAAACTTTCCTGACATTTCCTTTTAATGCCTGCAAATATTGTGGGAAAAGCCAGCTCCTCTGAATCACAATCGGTTATCATGTCAAGAGGTCGCTGACCCTCTCCTGGTGCTATAGCAATTCGAGGAATATCTATGTTTTCAACAGGGACATTTTCCATGAAGGTTTCTTGACCTCCTGGATTCAACTCTACCTCTTCTTCTACTACTCTATGCTCATTAGGTTGTGCTGCCTTTTCTAACATTTGACACACAATGTCCCTGTCGTCTGCTGACGCAACAAATGGTACAGTCTCAGCTGAGTAAGAAGACAACCACTGCTCATTGATAGTAACCTGGTGCTTCTTATAAAGTTCTGTGTTCACTAAATACCGAATTGCATCAACTATCTTTGAGGGCCTTATGGTTTCAGCCATGAAATCATGGTTATACTCCATCCTACGCTTAAGATGAATCTGAACTACTTCGGCTTCATTAAATGCCCTGGGAAGGGAAGTTACAACATTTGCAACTGGAATTGGCACATTGATCACTGCTCCTTTAATGGCACTTTGACGTCCATATCCAAGAGACTTTATGATCATAAAAGGAAGACGGGGAGAAATCAGCCTTTCTTCTAGAGGCGTCAAGCCTTTCAGGCATTCCGGAAGCTCCGGAAAATTTAGGCCATTTGTAATAGAAGCCTTTGGTTTTTTCCCTGACTTAATACTGCGGCTGCAGGTTTTGCAAAAGCTAAACCTATTATTATGGGATGGAAACATAGAGGAAAGATACAAAATATCAACACTATCTGCCTCACTACACTTTTCCTCTATGACCTCACGCGAAATTTTGTCCACTTGATGTGGAAACCACAAACCTTTGCAACATATGCAAACCTGATCGGGTCCCTGCTTGACTGTCTTATTAAAATTGGCTATTAGGCAATCTAAACTAGTTTTAACCTGCGATATCCTATCATCTGGAAGGGTATTCGCACGGTCCACTCTATTGCGGGACGCGTTTCTCCTATTCTCTGCTATCCTATTGGTGCAAATACTCCTATATAGACTCACTCTTTGCGACATATTCCTATGGGCTTCAAAGGCCTCACGTTGAGCTCGAATTCGAGCACTGCGGCGTGCACTAGTATTGCGTGCCTGCTCAACAATCCTACGAATAGGATTGTTTCTAACCTGAGACCTTTGACTTCTATCTATTGCCCTTTCTAAAATTCGCGTCTCCTGATCTCGTCCGCTTTCGTTGGAGCTGAATTGTGGACATTGCCTGCGCCTCGATCGACGCAAAGTATTGGCAAGTTGTTCGGCATTTCTAGTTGAATGATCAGTTCGTCGAACACGGCAACGAACTGCATCCTGCTCTCTTTCCTGAGATCGAAACTCAGCATCTTGCCTGCGACTCGAACGACGCGAAGTGTTGGCAAGTTGTTCGTCTGTTTTAATTGCAGAATCACTGCGACGTACACGGCGACGAACTGCATCCTGCTCTCTTTCCTGAGATCGAAACTCAGCATCTTGCCTGCAACTCGAACGACGCGAAGTGTTGGCAAGTTGTTCGTCTGTTTTAATTGCAGAATCACTGCGACGTACACGGCGACGAACTGCATCCTGCTCTCTTTCCTGAGATCGAAACTCAGCATCTTGCCTGCGACTCGAACGACGCGAAGTGTTGGCAAGTTGTTCGTCTGTTTTAATTGCAGAATCACTGCGACGTACACGGCGACGAACTGCATCCTGCTCTCTTTCCTGAGATCGAAGGTCATCATCTCGCCTGCGCCTCGAACGACGCGAAGTGTCAGCAAGTTGTTCTTGTAATCTGATTGGCGAAGAAGCCCGAAGAGTAGTGTGACGAATTGTGTCCGGTAATTGCTTAACGGCCCTAAATGATCTATTTCAGCTTCCCTAAATTCGAAATTTTGCCTACGTTCTCTATGTGCCTCTAGATTATTTACGCGTTCCTGCTCAGAAAAGTCTATATCTGACCTATTCAAACGATTTCTTTTTCGCTGTGTTTGACTCCTATTGCAAGCTGACTTTCTCTTAAGTCTAGGCATCTTCTAATATATAAGTTTTAAAATAATATATAGGTATGTTAAAAATAAAATTCTTATAAATTAATTTAATTTGAATATATATTTATCAAAAATTAATATATAGTTATATATATAAAATAAAGTTAGTATATTTATTTATATATATAAATATATTCATATATTTAAATAGATATATATATATTATAATTATATTCATATATTTAAATAAATATATGTATATTATTTAAAATAATTATATTATAAATGAAAATAAATATCTAATGAAAGAACAAATAATAATAAAATTTAATAAGGAAAATAAAAATAAACAAAATGTGGAAAAAAGAATAAATATAAATCAAAGAAATAATAAATTAAACCTGCAAGAAATTCCAGCGAAAATTCCAATTTGAATCGCGGAAACGAACCGATACCGATGTTCACGTACAATCACACACACTTCAGAAGAGTCTATACACATATATGTATGCATGCACAAAAATACGTTACGCTGTGTGCCGCACTTTTCTAAAATTGCGCGCCACGTGCCGGGCAGGGCACAATCATTCACACGCATAAAAAATGTTCCGTTAACGCATAACAATCACACACGAGGATTTACTTATTATATACTCGACTTATATTAATTTGCATTAAATGTTAAATGTATCACGAACACGCGAATTAATTATATATTATTTTATATTTAATATCGAAAATACAAATGATAATCGACAATCGACGACGACACCGAACACGCCAATCGCAAACTACAAATTAACATAACACTGAAGCGCGCTGCCACCTTGCAACAATTTTGATACGTTGCCAATAATTTATCGCCGCAATTAAAAAGTGCGCGAAACCTTAAATTTATAATAATGATCTATAGAATCTAATATACATACAAAATATACATATATTAAAAAAACAAAGTAGAAGAAATGTTAGTACATTTTTTTCAAACATAGTTTCAATAGACGTGGGGATATAATATAATTTACACATAATAATATAATTTATATGCAAAACATATGAAATATATATCGATATGTTTAATATATATTAAAAGCTATCGATAGGTTAGGTTAGGTTATATCGGCAGGCCCCCTAATGGGGGCCTCACATAGATCAGTATGATCCTTAGTGCGGCCGATAAGTGATGGAGGCTGTTAATTTCTTAGTTTAATTATCCCAGTCTGGTATGCTGGTAAGTTTGGCGAAAGCCAGGAGTTTTTGGGGTGCCAGGCCCGCTGCTTCTTCTAGTGATGCAAGCAGGGGGCGTCCCAGGTACTTCGCTCTCGAGGTCATGAGAGCGGGGCAGTCGCAGATGAGGTGCTCCAGAGTTTCTCGTACATCTGGTTCCCTGCATTTCCTGCATTCGTCATTGTCGGTGATGCCCAGCTTTTTAGCATGAGTTGCGGTCAGGCAGTGGCCCGTGAGTATGCCCATCATTGTTCTACAGTCTCTTCTCGGGAGCTGAATGACATAATGGGCTAATTTCGCGTTTGCGTTGTTGCACATAGTGCGGGTTATTTTGCAGTTTTTTGTATTGTGCCATCTTCTTCCTGCTATTACCGCAGCGCCTTGTTCTAGGCTGTGGCTTATTGATCGCAGAGGTGGCTTCAGATCTTCAACTGTCAGCTGTCTAGATTCGGCACCCTCTTTCGCTAGCCTGTCTGCCATCTCGTTTCCGTCAATGCCCTGGTGGCTGGGAACCCAGAAGATGCGCACCTTCGATCGGGTGCTTAATGCATCTAATGCTTCCCTGCTTGCCAGTACACTTTCGGAGCTGATGACGTAGGACTGCAAAGATTTGATAGCCGCCTGACTGTCGACTAGGATGTTGACCCGATTTTTGTTGAGATTTGTCGCAAGTTCTGCCGCCTTCCTTATAGCAAAGACCTCCGCCTGGAAGATGCTACAGTAGTCCGGCAACTTGTACGACACTTGAATGAGCGGATCCTCACAGTAGACCGCGGCGCCCACGCCGGCTTCCATTTTAGATCCGTCCGTAAATAGCTTTGTTGCGTTTTCGTCCATGCCGATTTTCCAATCTTCATGACCCATTAGAGTGGGCGTTCTGGAGAAGTTGTTTATTGGGGTCATATAGTCCGTGCTATTGAATGACTCTCCTCCCACTTCGCTATGCCCATAGTTTGCGAAGGCCATGTGTCCCGTAGCACGAAGGCGTTGCGCGGTCTTCTGTGCTAGTAGTTTGGCCAGTATGTCAATTGGGAGAACTCCGAGTATCACTTCCAAGGCCTTTGTTGGAGTAGATCTCAGTGCCCCAGTAATGCACATCAATGCACGTCTTTGTACCCTTTCCATTGTTAGGAGGTATGTGGATTTCTTAGTGGCCCTCCACCATACTAGGATACCGTAGAGTAGTATTGGACGAACAATTGAGATGAAGATCCAGTGCATTAGTCTGGGAGACAAGCCCCACGTGCTACTTAGCATCTTTTGCGATGCATAAAGTGCATTTGTGGCTTTCTTAACCCTTTCCTCGACATTGGGTTTCCAGCTCAGTTTGCTGTCCAATACTATTCCTAGATATTTTACGCTCTTTTTTGGCTCGAGCATGGCACCGTTTATAGATGGCGGAGTCCATTGCGGTATCTTGTATCTCTTGGTAAAGAGAATTAGATCCGTCTTGTCCGCATTGATACTGAGTCCGACCTCCATCGCCCACTTCAGTATTTCTTTTAGTGTATTGTCCATGACAGAGCTGATTGTCATTGGACATTTGCCCACGATAATTATGGCTATGTCGTCTGCATAGGCGGTTATCTTGGGGGCTTTCCGTTTAAATTTCCTTAAGACGTCGTTTACCACTAAATTCCACAACAGCGGCGACAGCACTCCGCCTTGTGGCGTGCCTCTGTGTGCTGCTTTAGTTATGGTCGTGGTTCCCCATTCGGCTCTTACTCTTCTGCAGCTCAATAGATTGCATATCCAAGAGTTAACAGCTTCGTGGGTTTCTGCGGCTCTCAAGCTCCGCATGATCGCTTCCGTAGATACATTGTTGAATGCACCTGAGATATCCAGGAACGCTCCTAAGGCAAATTCCTTGTGGTGTAGGGCTTTTTCGATGGTGGCTACTAGGGAGTGTAGCGCCGTTTCCACCGATTTCCCTTTTGTGTATGCGTGTTGGTTGGATTCTGCGAGTCGGTCCATGCCTCCTCTTATGTGTAGATCCAGAAGTTTCTCGAAGGTTTTTAGCAGGAAGGAGGTGAGACTTATCGGTCTGTAATCTTTCGGCTGCATGTGACTGCATTTTCCTGCTTTTGGCAGGAACACAACACGTGCTGTCCTCCAGGGTACCGGTACATATCCCTGCCTCAGACATGCTTTGAATATCGATTCCAGCCATGGAGTGACCTTTTCTTTGGTCTTCTGTAGCATGGCTGGTATTATGCCATCCAAGCCAGGGGATTTATAACTTTCAAACGAGTCTATGGCCCACTGGATTTTATGTGGTGTGATTATGTTCCCAGGTACGTCGGACACTGGGTTCGTGTGCATTTGTTGTTGCGGATCGAGTACATCTGTGCATCCGGGGAAGTGCTCGCTTAGAAGGGCATTAGTCGCTTCCCTGCTGCTACTCGTCCATTGGCCATCGCTGGTTCTTAGTTGGCTCTGGATTGCCGGTTGGCTCGACAGAAGCTTCCTAAGCCTAGCGGTTTCTGTGACCTTCTCTATGCCGGAGCAGAAGGATCTCCAGGAGTTCCTTTTGGCTGTCTGGACCTTTTTCTTAAAGTCGCGGAGCCTTATTCTGTATTCTTCCCATACAAGATCTTCATCCGCTTGTTTGGCCAGTTTGAAGATTTCTTGTAGGTCTGTGCGTTGTGCCTTCAATTCTGGGTTCCACCAGGGTGGCCTGTGCTTCCTTCTTACACGAGGTTAGGTGGTGACAGAGAGTCTTCACGGACTTCTCAGTGTCTGCCGTTGATATGATCGGTGATGGTGCTGGGAGTGTCCTTGTCACTTTGGTCTTATACATATCCCAGTTGGTATTCCGGGGATTCTTGTAAAGACTTTTTGTCACTTTGCACTCGAGTTGAACTTTGAACTGGATATACCTGTGATCAGAGAAGGAGGGTTTGCTGAGAACCCTCCACTCAGTGACTTCGGTATTTGTTCCAGACGCGAGTGTTAAATCTATAACGCTTGATGAGGTTGGACCCACGTAGGTGGGTTCCTCCCCCCTGTTCGCGATCTTAAGATTATATTTAAGAATAAAGTCTAGAAGCGACTCACCCCTATTGTTTGCGTCCTTGCAGCCCCAAAGGGTGTGATGGGCGTTGGCGTCGGCGCCTATCACCAGGGGTTGCCTCTTCTGGCTCACCTCCTGTATCAGACGCTCCGTCTCCTCCGTCGGTGATTCCCTGTCTTGCGCTAGATAGCAGGACGCCATTAGGAGTGGTTCGTCCCTGCAACCCTCTAGCGCTATCACCGTGATGTCGTCAGTGCTGTAATTGGACATAAGATAAGCGTAGATGCCTTTTCTTACAAGAATTGCAGTTCTAGCTCTACTTACGGTGGTCGGGTAGAAGATGGAATAGTTGCTAGACCCTAGCCCAGCGATCTTGTTGCCCGACGCGATCCAGGGCTCCTGGACTAGGGCCACGTCGACGGACTCCTCCTCCAGGGTTAGAAGGAGCTCCGCCGACGCCAACTTGCTCTTATGGAGGTTTAACTGAAGGATCTGTAGCTTCATGGCTATTTTCAGATTCCTTCTGCTTAGATGGGTTGGCTATGATAGTCAGGTCACCATCCTCCTCCGTTTCATCGTCGATATCGAGGCTGTTGGCCGCGTCGGTCAAGGCTTCGAGGTCCTTTTCCACCTCGCCGGCCTCCAGCGTGTTGGCGTTGGCATCGTTCGGGTGGCGCTTCTTGAGTCGTAGGTATACATTGCCTACTCCGCACGCCATCTTCCCGAACCTTGGGTACAACAGATCCTCGGCCTCCTTATTGATCTGGAGGACCATCTGTTGGCCGTTGCCTTCCGGCTTGCCAACGTGTAGTACCGTCCAGTCAGCGGTAGGCACGTCCGGATTCTGCCATCGGAGCAGTTTGAGCGCCTGTTCCTTAGGTACGACCCTTGGGAAGAGTACCTTCGCTTTTGGTACTGACGGAATACAGGTTCTGTCAACTACCTCCAGCTTAGCACCTTCCCAGGGAGCGTCCATCTTGGATACAGTCTCGGTGACCCACTTCAGGGTGAGGTCATCCTTGCAGCTCAGTATCTTTACCCCGTTGAGCCACCCCGCTCCGTCAAAGGTGGTAGGCTGAGACTCTGGCTCCTCCATTCTTTTGAATAGGGCGTCCAACAACCTCAGCTCTACCATCTTCCACTTCTCGGGTGTCATTTTGCCGTTGGGGTTACTGCGGTCGATGAGCGCGACGACTAGGTGCCGTCGCGCCACATCGCTAGCAGTCTCCCTTTTCGGCAGTGGCTTCCTGGGGGCTTTCTCCACCTTTTGGCGCGGCCGCTTGCTTGCGGGCACATCCGCCTTATCTTGGTCTTCAGACCGCTGCCTTTTGGTGAGCAGCAGCTCCTCGACCTTGTTGGCATATTGGCTTGAAGTTGCCTTCATCGCCGATTTGCCTTCGAAGTGTTTTCGTCCCTCTTCGATCTTCTCTTCGGCCCACTCCAGCTTTTTCCTCTCCTCAGGGGTGAGTTTGTTGCTGCTAGCGAGCCGAGATTTGATTTTTAGGGCTGCCTTGTACTGAGCTTTGGCTCTCAAGCCCTCCTTTGTCTTTTGGGCCCTTCCCTACTAGGGGGAGTTGGAACCCTTGACAGGGGAGCGCAGGAGGCTTTCTTCCATCTCAGCGCTGATCTCGTTGCCTTGAGGGTCGCTGTCCGAGTCTGCATGGACTTTGGTACTGCGCCGCATCCTGGCGTTCTTTGATGTTGTTGTTGTTGTTGTTGTTGTTGTTGTTGTGGCAGTCGTAGTGCAACTGTCCTGGCCTGCTCCCACCAGTACAGAGGTGTGACCGCTGGCGACACGTAGAGGGGTTTCCACCCCCCCGTGCCCGCCGGTGGTAGCAGTCACGCCTTCCACCGACGTTTGGGCTGACATCCCAGCCCGAGTTGACCCTGTTATTGGCTCCATCTACTTCTTCAAGTTTTGGTTAATTTTGTTCTTGGGAACCACCCCATAGCATTTTAGGCCTATCTGCCAGGCACCTCTGACCATGGCTCCGGACACAGCAGCACCAGACTTTGATTGTCCGCATGTTGTTGTGTCCTTGCCTTAGCTGGACCGTGTATTGGCCCAAGCAACAGGACAGTGCCTGACTCTGAGGTTTGAGTCAATACACAGTCATTGCCCAGCCGGCACCCTCGTGGAGGGTTCAGTTAGAGGATTTGTGCCAGCCATTAGAAGCTATCGATATGATAGCTCATAATATATCGTGAAATCTAAAATAATATTTATTTAATAAAAAGTCAATATATAAATTATTAAATAATAATAATAATAGGTCTATATTAGAAATCTAGTAAATACCTGCATTCATGCATGCCGATCAACCACGCTATTGGTTGTATATAATTTTACATATGTATGTGTGAACACAAATTAAGTATGTATAAGTGTTTGCATTTATGCACATGTATTTTGGGTAATTGACATGTGCATGAAAAAGAAGAGTCAAGCTATCCCCTAAATCACCTAAACGAGAAAATTGATGAATTATCTCCTCAAATTCTATTTTAAATATGTTAAGGGCAGAACTGTTAATTAAATAATCGTAATGAGTACACAGTAGTTTTTCAGTCCGCAATTTCTTCAATTGGGCTTTCACTTTATCATTATTTTGGGGAGACTTAGGAGGAACAAAATTCCCAATAATGAATAATCCTAAAGCAGTAGTTGCTCTTCTGCAAGCTACGTATAATGCAGCACGCTGCATTCTGGAATTAGCATGGACTACCACTTTGCCATACGTAGCTCCCTGACTCTTATGAATTGTGATGCCTTCAGCAGGCACAATTGGAAACTGCCTACGGTAAATGTTAATTTGTGCGTTATTTGAATATTGAAAACTGCGAACAATTTTCTGAATAGGAGTCCATGAAGGATCTGTACGATGTGTACACTTCGAACGCGCAGATTCTCCTACAGTTTCCTCTGTAAATTTCATCCATAAAATGTTGGGAGTGTTGGATGTATTGAAATCTATTTGCATCAACACACCTGATGCCCCGTTTACTAATCCATCCCCTGTGTCTACATTGACCGTCATCATGTACTTGGCAGTATTTTTTAGGAGAAGAGACGTACAGAGTCCCTGTGTTGCGGAAGTTTTAAAACCCTTCACTTCTTCTAATATTCTTTGTTTCCTAGCTGGTTCCAAATGGCCCGCCTTAATAAAATCTTCAGCAGTAGAGAATAATTGCTCAGTAGCAATTGAGTTAAGTTTCGTTACATTAAATAAATCAACCTCATTATTATTACTAAACAGATGAATTGCATCATCGGGCACTGCCGATGGTTCGCATATTCTAGATTGGAAAAGGACAATATCATCGGCTGTCATACAACCCGATGCCATATTATTTAAGGCAGAAGCGAAAAGCTGATCGTCACGTTGACGCATTATCTCTGTGAGCTCAAAATACAAAAAAAGGTCCCAGAGATACGTACCAAATATTTCATGGCAAGGGTCAGTGGTATTTGGATCGAAAATCCAACTACCTCCTACGGGCTGTAACTGTCTAAGATCACCGAATACGATGATAAAAACACCACCAAAAGGAGAAGTATTTTTGAAAATTTGCTTCAAACGAGAATCTAAATAAGAAAACATTAGAGAGCTAACCATTGATATTTCATCAATAATAATTAATTTAAGATCGATTAACCTTGAATGAAGGCTATTAACTAAATCATGGCTTAAGGCCCTTAGAGGTGCTGAGCGAGATTGATTAACAGGAAGTGAAAACATGGAATGCAGTGTCGAACCACTAATTCCGAATGCTGCTTTTCCTGTTGGTGCACATAAGAGGATTTTAACAGATGTCGGATCAGCTCCTGGTATACTGTTATACATTACGGATAATGACTGAAAAATTGCTGATATAAGTCGACTCTTTCCGACTCCGGCGCCGCCTCCAACAAATTCATAAAAGACTGTATTGATTTTGGCATTATGCAAAGCATGTGTAAAATATAGCTTCTGCTTTAAATTAAGAGATCTAACTATATTAGCTAAGCTTTCCTGAGAAACTAAGGCTGGAAGCTTGATAAAACGGACATTACTATCTTCATCATTCATATCAATATTTCCATCCACATTTAAAACATTTAGATGTGGATCTATTTCAGGCAATCCTAAAACTGTGAAGCCATCATCTACCACTTCCTGTTCTCCTACTTGATTATTCTCATTTTCTGCTTCCTCTGTTAAGTGGCTCAGAGCATCTTCTAGTTCCCTATCATCTAGTAAATTATATTTTCTGCGATTGTTCTCTACTAACTCCGAATTTTCCCTACAGAACAATTCACAGTCATGTGTGACTAAATCCAAATGCTCATCTCGCCATGGGGCGTAAAGCATTTTTAGCTCTCTGAAATAGTCACTTGTTTCTGTATTGACATTAAATCTCCTATACCTAATTATGCACGCAGTGGTCCTCTTTCTGATGAAGCCACTATTATCGCGAAGAGCGTAAACTATTGATTCAGAAGCCCTAGGCACATCATCGTCAAAGTCATCTGCATTTTCTTGGCGAGCTCCTCGTTCTGATTTGCAGTAGCTATAAAAAGCGGATATCTCAGTGCCAAATATAAATTTGTTACCTAAATGTTGTAACTTTTGCTTAATAGTTACATTGTTATTGTCTTTAATCATCAACATTGAGATACCTCTCTGAGACTTGTTAATATAATTAACGACGTAGCTGCAGCAAGCATAGGGGTCTAAAAAAAACTGAATATCCATATTTGCTCGCTGCAACAAAAGGAGGTGCTTGTTATAAGCGTTAAGCTTGATTGCTGCAAAAGATCGCTTCAAAAAAAAGCATTAATGTAGCCCTCATAACTAAGGTTAAGTTGATCGTGGGACAAAAAGTTGTTAAAATCGTTAAAATTTTCTACGCTTTCACGATCAAATGGGAAGTCGAGCAGACTTTGAATTTTTTCGAAATTCCTACGATGCTCGGCCAAATTTGGAGCATTTTCTTCTAAAGGGAGAAGAATTTCTGTTTGAGGCATGGGAGGGTATGGGATACCAAATCTACAAATTTGTTTTGACCTAATTTCACGCCTGCAAGAGTGCCCGTGACTATGGAGTTGATACTCCAAATATGGAGCAACGTCCGGGCAACTAGAATCAGCAGTAATAAACTGATCAATAAAGGACTTCACAGGCATAAATGTGGACTCATTCTTTAGGTCGAGCTTTGGGGCGTCTTTCAGCCAGAACATGCCATGTATATGTGGAGAGCCTCTTTGCTGAAACTCCACTCGCCAATAAAACTTGATGACCTGGTGACAACCAAAGACACCGCCTTCCTTTTTTATCAGTTTTAAAACCTGTCTATATCGAAAATCGAAATATCTGGCACAGGTCACTGGGTCTGCTCTAATGAGACGAGCTTTCTCATTAAACCCCAAATTTAACGCTTCTTCTTCGGATACTTCTAGCTTGTCTACATTTTTACATAGCAAGACTAAAAGCTCCGGCCACCTAGTTTCTTTTTCTCGTCCTTCCAATGAGCAGGAGACGTGCGAATACCTTTTAAAAGCCTATAGCCATCATCATGAAGTATTAACCTATTTAAAGTTTCATCATTACGCACATCAGCAGCCGAAATGCCTTGAGTGGCAGAGTGCTTACGTAAGCAAATTGATGTGCTATTCCTAATGCTAATCATTTCTAACTTTTTGAAGTTATGGAATAATTTATCAGTTCTACAACCTCTTCTATTAAAATTCCTAAGCTCTGATCTAACTATAGTTGTAAAACTTTCCTGACATTTCCTTTTAATGCCTGCAAATATTGTGGGAAAAGCCAGCTCCTCTGAATCACAATCGGTTATCATGTCAAGAGGTCGCTGACCCTCTCCTGGTGCTATAGCAATTCGAGGAATATCTATGTTTTCAACAGGGACATTTTCCATGAAGGTTTCTTGACCTCCTGGATTCAACTCTACCTCTTCTTCTACTACTCTATGCTCATTAGGTTGTGCTGCCTTTTCTAACATTTGACACACAATGTCCCTGTCGTCTGCTGACGCAACAAATGGTACAGTCTCAGCTGAGTAAGAAGACAACCACTGCTCATTGATAGTAACCTGGTGCTTCTTATAAAGTTCTGTGTTCACTAAATACCGAATTGCATCAACTATCTTTGAGGGCCTTATGGTTTCAGCCATGAAATCATGGTTATACTCCATCCTACGCTTAAGATGAATCTGAACTACTTCGGCTTCATTAAATGCCCTGGGAAGGGAAGTTACAACATTTGCAACTGGAATTGGCACATATATCCATATCCAAGAGACTTTATGATCATAAAAGGAAGACGGGGAGAAATCAGCCTTTCTTCTAGAGGCGTCAAGCCTTTCAGGCATTCCGGAAGCTCCGGAAAATTTATGCCATTTGTAATAGAAGCCTTTGGGTTTTTCCCTGACTTATTATCTATTATTATGGGATGGAAACATAGAGGAAAGATACAAAATATCAACACTATCTGCCTCACTACACTTTTCCTCTATGACCTCACGCGAAATTCTGTCCACTTGATGTGGAAACCACAAACCTTTGCAACATATGCAAACCTGATCGGGTCCCTGCTTGACTGTCTTATTAAAATTGGCTATTAGGCAATCTAAACTAGTTTTACCCTGCGATATCCTATCATCTGGAAGGGTATACGCACGGTCCACTCTATTGCGGGACGCGTTTCTCCTATTCTCTGCTATCCTATTGGTGCAAATACTCCTATATAGACTCACTCTTTGCGACATATTCCTATGGGATTCAAAGGCCTCACGTTGAGCTCGAATTCGAGCACTGCGGCGTGCACTAGTATTGCGTGCCTGCTCAACAATCCTACGAATAGGATTGTTTCTAACCTGAGACCTTTGACTTCTATCTATTGCCCTTTCTAAAATTCGCGTCTCCTGATTTTGTCGCTGAATCGCCCTTCTAACAGCATCTCGTCCGCTTTCGTTGGACCTGAATTGTGGACATTGCATGCGCCTCGATCGACGCAAAGTATTGGCAAGTTGTTCGGCATTTCTAGTTGAATGATCACTTCGTCGAACACGGCGACGAACTGCATCCTGCTCTCTTCCTGAGATCGAAACTCAGCATCTTGCCTGCGACTCGAACGACGCGAAGTGTTGGCAAGTTGTTCGTCTGTTTTAATTGCAGAATCACTGCGACGTACACGGCGACGAACTGCATCCTGCTCTCTTTCCTGAGATCGAAACTCAGCATCTTGCCTGCGACTCGAACGACGCGAAATGTTGGCAAGTTGTTCGTCTGTTTTAATTGCAGAATCACTGCGACGTACACGGCGACGAACTGCATCCTGCTCTCTTTCCTGATATCGAAGGTCAGCATCTCGCCTGCGCCTCGAACGACGCGAAGTGTCAGCAAGTTGTTCTTGTAATCTGATTGGCGAAGAAGCCCGAAGAGTAGTGTGACGAATTGTGTCCGGTAATTGCTCAACGGCCCTAAATGTTCTATTACTTCTGCGGACTCGATGCTGTTGACTATCTCTAACCCTTTCAGCTTCCCTAAATTCGAAATTTTGCCTACGTTCTCTATGTGCCTCTACATTATTTACGCGTTCCTGCTCAGAGAAGTCTATATCTGACCTATTCAAACGATTTCTTTTTCGCTGTGTTTGACTCCTATTGCAAGCTGACTTTCTCTTAAGTCTAGGCATCTTCTAATATATAAGTTTTAAAATAATATATAGGTATGTTAAAAATAAAATTCTTATAAATTAATTTAATTTGAATATATATTTATCAAAAATTAATATATAGTTATATATATAAAATAAAGTTAGTATATTTATTTATATATATAAATATATTCATATATTTAAATAGATATATATATATTATAATTATATTCATATATTTAAATAAATATATGTATATTATTTAAAATATTTATATTATAAATGAAAATAAATATCTAATGAAAGAACAAATAATAATAAAATTTAATAAGGAAAATAAAAATAAACAAAATGTGGAAAAAAGAATAAATATAAATCAAAGAAATAATAAATTAAACCTGCAAGAAATTCCAGCGAAATATTTGAATATATATTTATCAAAAATTAATATATAGTTATATATATAAAATAAAGTTAGTATATTTATTTATATATATAAATATATTCATATATTTAAATAGATATATATATATATTATAATTATATTTATATATTTAAATAAATATATGTATATTATTTAAAATAATTATATTATAAATGAAAATAAATATCTAATGAAAGAACAAATAACAATAAAATTTAATAAGGAAAATAAAAATAAACAAAATGTGGAAAAAAGAATAAATATAAATCAAAGAAATAATAAATTAAACCTGCAAGGTATTATAAATGAAAATAAATATCTAATGAAAGAACAAATAATAATAAAATTTAATAAGGAAAATAAAAATAAACAAAATGTGGAAAAAAGAATAAATATAAATCAAAGAAATAATAAATTAAACCTGCAAGAAATTCCAGCGAAATATTTGAATATATATTTATCAAAAATTAATATATAGTTATATGTATAAAATAAAATTAGTATATTTATTTATATATATAAATATATTCATATATTTAAATAGATATATATATATTATAATTATATTCATATATTTAAATAAATATATGTATATTATTTTAAATAATTATATTATAAATGAAAATAAATATCTAATGAAAGAACAAATAATAATAAAATTTAATAAGGAAAATAAAAATAAACAAAATGTGGAAAAAAGAATAAATATAAATCAAAGAAATAATAAATTAAACCTGCAAGAAATTCCAGCGAAAATTCCAATTTGAATCGCGGAAACGAACCGATACCGATGTTCACGTACAATCACACACACTTCAGAAGAGTCTATACACATATATGTATGCATGCACAAAAATACGTTACGCTGTGTACCGCACTTTTCTAAAATTGCGCGCCACGATCCGGGCAGGGCGCAATCATTCACACGCATAAAAAATGTTCCGTTAACGCATAACAATCACACACGAGGATTTACTTATTATATACTCGACTTATATTAATTTGCATTAAATGTTAAATGTATCACGAACACGCGAATTAATTATATATTATTTTATATTTAATATCGAAAATACAAATAATAATCGACAATCGACGACGACACCGAACACGCCAATCGCAAACTACAAATTAACATAACACTGAAGCGCGCTGCCACCTTGCAACAATTTTGATACGTTGCCAATAATTTATCGCCGCAATTAAAAAGTGCGCGAAACCTTAAATTTATAATAATGATCTATAGAATCTAATATACATACAAAATATACATATATTAAAAAAACAAAGTAGAAGAAATGTTAGTACATTTTTTTCAAATATAGTTTCAATAGACATGGGGATATAATATAATTTACACATATTAATATAATTTATATGCAAAACATATGAAATATATATCGATATGTTTAATATATATTAAAAGCTATCGATATGACAGCTCATAATATATCGTGAAATCTAAATTAATATTTATTTAATAAAAAGTCAATATATAAATTATTAAATAATAATAATAATATGTCTATATTAGAAATCTAGTAAATACCTGCATTCATGCATGCCGATCAACCACGCTATTGGTTGTATATAATTTTACATATGTATGTGTGAACACAAATTAAGTATGTGTAAGTGTTTGCATTTATGCACATGTATTTTGGGTAATTGACATGTGCATGAAAAAGAAGAGTCGAGAAACAGCTCGCGCTTCGCGCTCGCATTGTTTATCCTTTTCTTTCATGCACAAGGAATTTAGTTCTGACGTCATCGACAAGTTCTTTGCTGGTCGAAGTGTCGAAATGGTTTATCTAATAACTTCAGTGTTTATTGTCTGATCGGATTGCAATTTGGAGGATAAGTTCATATATTATTTATCTATATATATGCTAAAGCAGAACGTTAAGAAATGAGTTCTTCGAATGTAAATAGCAATGTAAACCAAAATTGGAGGTTTGCGGGGCGGTAGGCGTGTTATTCCAAATTGAAAATAAACTTGATCTGCGTATGGTATACAGGAATCTTCATGCTAAATTTGGTGTCCGTAGCTTTTGTAATAGCTGAGATCGGCGCGTTCATCCAGACAGACAGACAGACGGACAGACGGACAGACAGACGGACATGGCTCAATCGACTCGGCTATTGATCCTGAGCAAGAATATATATACTTTATGGGGTCTCCGACGCCTCCTTCTGCCTGTTACATACATTTGCACAAAGTTAGTATACCCTTTTTTGACCATTTTCAATGGTCCAAGGGTATAAAAAGGCACGAATATCTAGAAGCTGAAAGAAAAGTGAGGAATTATATAAATAATTAAAAAACCTAAAGTATTACTTAACTAAAACTTAAATGCTGCTATATTAGTACATATATATTTGCTAAATTCAGAAGTGTTAAAGAATTACATCTAGTACGGATTCTCGCTCAAGTCAAACATTTGAACAAACAATTGAGTAGCCGACTTACTACATTCCCTACTCTTATATAAATATTCGTTTTATACTTTATTTTAGTTCTTAATTATACATCACTTACGCCATTTTTTCGTTACTACTCGTATTATACATATGCATGCGCCTTTGAAAACAAATTTATATTTTTTTTTTTTACAAATGATTTCTCACAAGAAGTGATTATGCCTTGAAAGTTTTAGGTAAAACTTTTTAAAATCTTTAGGTCTGTCTGCAATTATTTTTCACAGCTCGATGAAAGACGCCCGATGCCTCCCCTACACCCGGAATCAATGATGATAAACATGAAACTTAACTAATTTGTATTAGAGAACTCATGCTGATGATTCCGCGGTCGTAGGGGACACAGGGGTCACCAGAGCCATGCTCTAAGGTTAGTGATCTAGGTAGGGTGGGCATTCGCGACCACAATAACACCAGTGGCTGCGCTTTTATACCAATTCTTCCGGTCTTTTCCCCTCTCTCTCACTATTCACATAATTTTTGAATTCTTTTGTATCTCTAGTCCGGCTTAGCTTATCCAGTTCATTTTCTTGTCGCAGCACGCACAATGCTAATCCTTTAAATTATTATAGTGTATCAGGTAGTCGGATCTGTCAAAGCAAGACCACCACCCCCAAAGCCGACGAGCTAGAGCCGGATTCTAAAGCGTGCCACGCTAGCGCAGATCGTCCGAACAAAAGTAGTACCGTTACACGTTACATGTATTAAGTAACAGCATTGCACACGTGCGAAGCCGGGGCAGGTCGCTAGTTATTTAAAAATTCATATCTTAGGGTCAGTAAACAATACTGTAAAGTAGTTACTCTGGCTGAGGTACGCTCGGTCCTGTCGAGGGTCACTTTTACAAATTATTTGTAAGGTTGCCGAGACTGTGAGACGGAGAATAGCTCCCTTTTGGGAGTGAGAGTGGGCGTTTCGGTCTCGGCGGGAGGGGAAGGGGAATGTGCGCACGATGCCTCGGTCACACCGAGTCGAATGGCCATGCACGTTGTACGAGTACGTGGTATCAATGCCTGCCACGCCATTGATATTGGCGCCAGTCGGCGTCAACACCACTAGCGTGCCGCTGTGCCACCAGTTCGACATGAGCATGAAGTGGTTGAGCCCAACTATCATGCTCTGCCGAACTACTGGCTCAGGGATAGCTACCATCGTACCCGTGGGGCACGAATCAGTACCCTGCCCTCCGCGCACTTCTCAGTCGACATCGCGGCCAGTCTGTGAGACAGGGCCGCCAACATCGCTGACATGTGCCTGTTTCGAATGTTGAGCGCAAGTGTGGCGTGGTTGAGCCCGACTGCCACACTTTCGCCAAACCTTCGATTCAGTTGGGGTGCCAGAATACTGACCGTTTCCTCTGCGGGGGTCCCGCTGGGTCTCACGCCTCTACAGGCACTGTTCCTGACGCCAAATAATTGCCGATTCTGTTCATTGTTTTCTTTCTTTTCTTTATTATTCGTTATAAATCCGGCCTCAGAATAACTTATATTATAGCCCTGCCTAGCACCGTAGCCGTTTGACAAAGTAAACTATTCTAACGCTGCATCGCAGCCCTGACTACTCAAGCACAAAGATACTACACGTCGCTCACCAGAAATCAGTCCCGCTGGGGTCGTCGCTGTCGCTGTTGTTGTTGCCGTTGTGACGTCGCTCTCGGGGATGCCGTTGTTGTACTCGCTGCTTTGACATCACTGGGAGAATCTGCTGCTGTTGTTCTTGGTTGCTGTTGTTGTTATTCTTGGCAGTTGCTGCTGTTCTCGTTGCTGTTGTTGTTATTGCCGCTGTTGTCGTTTTCGAGCCCCGTCGCTCACTTGCTTTTTCGACTTCTAATCTTCACTCCCGAGTTTCGCGCACTTGACCTAGTTGGCTTTGTTTTTTCGACTGCCCTGTCTATGCCCTCTGAATCGTTGACCCGTTGCGATTTTGGCGCGGGCGACACACTTGTCGCCTGCATCTTTGTATTGTGCGTGTACGCTCTCAGCTTGGCTCTCTCGGTTACAACTGCGTGTGCGTGCACTCCGATTTACACCATGTGTGGGTGCGTGCGTGTAATCGTGTGCGCGCGCTCTTGCTTGCATTTCGGCTGTTCGTGCACTCTTGCTGGCACTCCCGGTGATCGTGTGTGCGTGCGCTCTTCGTTGCGTGTGCTCTTGCCTGTGCGTCTGCGCTCTTTGTTGCGCGTACTTCTGGTGTCGTGCGCTCTTTGTTGTGCGTTCTCTTGCCGATGCGTCTGCGCTCTTTGCTTTGTGCACTCTGTGTCGTTGCGTGCGCTCTCTCTGGTGTGCTCGCTCCGGTGTGTTGGTGTGGGTGTGTGTCTACTTTGTGCATGCCCTATTGCCAATTGGCCTATGCTTGTTAAACTAAAGACCTTCATGGTAATCTAACTTATAACTTATAACTTAACATAAACTTTTGTGGGACTCGAAATACGAGTCCTCACACCCCCCCCTTACTTCACCAACGCTGCAGGACGGAGACGAGTCCTCCTCGACCAATGACCACGCGGAACCGGAACCGGATGCCGTCGACCCTCAGGGTGAAACGTGACCGTCACGGGGCTCGCTGGTCCTGTCGCATGCGCACCTAGTCCTGCAGCATGGGCAGGAGCCTAGGTTCTTTGTCCTGGGAATCAAGTATTCGTCTTCGTAGTCCTTGGTCTTCGCTGCTAGTCGTGCTCCTTGATACTGGTTATCCCTGTTTCTTGTTATCCTTGAAATTTCCGTGTACTTAATCGTGATCCGTGGTTCCTGCCTGTGGTCTTCGCCCCTTGATTCTTCCTTGTTATTCTTGTATTCTTGAAAATTTTTTTTTTGTGTCCTTGATTGTGGTCCGTGGTCCCTGACTGTTGTCTTCGCTCCTTGATTCTTCCTTGTTAATTTCCTGAAGCCTGGTGTCGTTGATCGTTGTTCTTGATCGTGATTCCGTAATTCCTGCCTGTGGTCGTTGCCCCGTGATCCTTCCTTGTAAATTTCCTGGTACCTGGTGTCGTTGATCGTTGTCCTTGTTCGTGATCCAAGATTCCTGCCTGTGGTCGTTGCCCCTGATCCTTCCTTGTAAATTTTCTGGTACCTGGTGTCGTTGATCGTTGTCCTTGCTCGTGATCCAAGATTCCTGCCTGGTGTCGTTGATCGTTGTCCTTGATCGTTGTCCTAGGACCTTGCTCGTGGTCGTCGCCAATGTGATCCTTGTTAATCTTGAGAGGTGTTTGTTCGTTGTCCTTGAGACAACAACAGCTGGAACTCAAGACTGCCCTTGTATCCTTGATCGTTGTCCTTGGACCTTGCCCGTGGTCGTCGCCAATGCGATACTTGTTAATCTTGAGCGGTGTTTGTTCGTTGTCCTTGAAACAACAACAGCTGGAAATCAAGACTGTGTTTGTATCCTTGGTCCTTGCCCGTGGTCGTCGCCAATGTGATCCTTGTTAATCTTGAGAGGTGTGTGTTCGTTGTCCTTGACACAACAACAGCTGGAACTCAAGACTGTCTTTGAATCCTTGATCGTTGTCCTTGGTCCTTGCTCGTGGTCGTCGCCAATGTGATCCTTGCTCGCCTTGTATCCTGGGAAGTTTACTTCTTGCCTCCTTGTTTGAAGCACTCGAGGTGATCGCTGCTGAAGCTCGATGTAGACTGACTCTCTATTGCCAGCGGCCGGCCTTTTATACCCGATCCGGCGTGAGTTTTACCGTTCGGGTCGGCCTCGGGTCCCATTACTTTTCTGAGCGGCCCGGACGCACGCGTCAATCTGTCGTCCTGTCGGTGTCGGTGTTGTTGTTGCTAATTCGCTCGTTGTTGCTGCTGGCTCGGTGTCTCTCGCGTTTTTTCCCTTTTTTTTTTCCTTCCTACGGTGTCCGTTCCTGGCTTATAACTATTCTCCACTGCGCTATTCCTAATCTACCCGTTCCTTCCCCTGTCGATCCCTGGACATCTCTTTCACTCCTCTGGTGGTTCTTTAGGCCACCAGGGATACCATTCTCTCGCGTCTCAGAGTCCCTGCTCGGGCGCCATTTGTAAAGTAGTTACTCTGGCTGAGGTACGCTCGGTCCTGTCCAGGGTCACTTTTACAAATTATTTGTAAGGTTGCCGAGACTGTGAGACGGAGAATAGCTCCCTTTTGGGAGTGAGAGTGGGCGTTTCGGTCTCGGCGGGAGGGGAAGGGGAATGTGCGCACGATGCCTCGGTCACACCGAGTCGAATGGCCATGCACGTTGTACGAGTACGTGGTATCAATGCCTGCCACGCCATTGATATTGGCGCCAGTCGGTGTCAACACCACTAGCGTGCCGCTGTGCCACCAGTTCGACATGAGCATGAAGTGGTTGAGCCCAACTATCATGCTCTGCCGAACTACTGGCTCAGGGATAGCTACCATCGTACCCGTGGGGCACGAATCAGTACCCTGCGCCCCGCGCACTTCTCAGTCGACATCGCGGCCAGTCTGTGAGACAGGGCCGCCAACATCGCTGACATGTGCCTATTTCGAATGTTGAGCGCAAGTGTGGCCTGGTTGAGCCCGACTGCCACACTTTCGCCAAACCTTCGATTCAGTTGGGGTGCCAGAATACTGACCGTTTCCTCTGCGGTGGTCCCGCTGGGTCTCACGCCTCGACAGGCACTGTTCCTGACGCCAAATAATTGCCGATTCTGTTTATTGTTTTCTTTCTTTTCTTTATTATTCGTTATAAATCCGGCCTCAGAATAACTTATATTATAGCCCTGCCTAGCACCGTAGCCGTTTGACAAAGTAAACTATTCTAACGCTGCGTCGCAGCCCTGACTACTCAAGCACAAAGATACTACACGTCGCTCACCAGAAATCACTGCCGCTGGGGTCGTCGCTGTCGCTGTTATTGTTGCCGCTGTGACGTCGCTCTCGGGGATGCCGTTGTTGTACTCGCTGCTTTGACATCACTGGGAGAATCTGCTGCTGTTGTTCTTGGTTGCTGTTGTTGTTATTCTTGGCAGTTGCTGCTGTTCTCGTTGCTGTTGTTGTTATTGCCGCTGTTGTCGTTTTTGAGCCCCGTCGCTCACTTGCTTTTTCGACTTCTAATCTTCACTCCCGAGTTTCGGGCACTCGACCAAGTTGGCTTTGTTTTTTCGACTGCCCTGTCTACGCCCTCTGAATCGTTGACCCGTTGCGATTTTGGCGCGGGCGACACACTTGTCGCCTGCATCTTTGTATTGTGCGTGTGCGCTCTCAGCTTGGCTCTCTCGGTTACGACTGCGTGTGCGTGCACTCCGATTTACACCATGTGTGGGTGCGTGCGTGTAATCGTGTGCGCGCGCTCTTGCTTGCATTTCGGCTGTTCGTGCACTCTTGCTGGCACTCCCGGTGATCGTGTGTGCGTGCGCTCTTCGTTGCGTGTGCTCTTGCCTGTGCGTCTGCGCTCTTTGTTGCGCGTACTTCTGGTGTCGTGCGCTCTTTGTTGTGCGTTCTCTTGCCGATGCGTCTGCGCTCTTTGCTTTGTGCACTCTGTGTCGTTACGTGCGCTCTCTCTGGTGTGCTGGCTCCGGTGTTTTTTTTTTTTTTTTTTATACATAATCGGAGGAAACTATTAAAAAATCTTCGTAAGATACCACCTAGATGGCATGCACGATTCATAGCCCTACTGGTAATACAGATAGGGTTACGCCTACGTACTAAAAAGAAAAACCTCCGTACGCTCGACAGTCCCTAAAGCGCTCACCGGAACTGCCAGTTAAGGTAATACTTCGGTGAGCAGGATGTGATGCCAGGTCGCACTCCCACTTAGAATGCGTAGCATAAAGCGCGCCCCTTGACGAGTATTAGTTGTTCTTAACTCATTAACTCATTAACTCTTTAAACTCTTTAGTCGCCTTTTACGACAAGCCGAGCTCGCTGAGGTGGAATTCTAACTCCACCACCACACAGGGTTTAAGCTCCTAACTTATTAACTACCTATTTACCTAGCTGATCTGTTCAGCTCCTCGTCGGCTCGAACCCTCTTCATCATTTTAATGATGATGCCCCAGCTCCCATGCGGCTTTGTCCGCCAACATGGCAAAGAGCAGGGCCCTAGGGCTGAGCGGCACTCCAGACAGAGATCCTAGCTGTTCTCTCTCCAGTGAGAAACAGGAACAATGCATAAGGACATGTTCAGCTGTTTCAGCAGCGTCGGTGCAGTAAAGGCACTGGGCTGAGTCTACATGGCGAAACCGAAATAGGTAGGCCCGGAAACAGCCGTGGTCGGTGAGGAACTGGGTCAGGTGGTAGTCCACTACTTTGTGTTGGCACTCTGCCCATTCCGCTAGTACTGGGATGAGCTGGTAGGTCCATCTGATTAAGCCCAGTGCCTTGATCTCCAGGTCTATAGGCGGCATGGTCCGGATATGGTCCTAAATCCTCTAATGAGCCTTAGGGCCACAGTCCGCATCACCGATCGAGCGCCTTTAAGGTATGACCCTTTATAGGTGGCTTTGCTCCAAATAGGAGCAGCATAAAGAAAAGTGGCTTTTGCCACCGCCACTAACAGCTTGCGAGCCGGCATCCTGGGACCACCTACGTTGGGCATGAGTCTAGCCAGGGAAGCAGATGTTATCCCAGCCTTCCTACTCGCATATATCGCGTGATCCTTAAAGGAGAGCCTGTGGTCTATAAGGACACCCAGGTACTTTAGAGATCTCGCTGAGGTCACCTGGAAACCATTAACGGTCACCTGCAGGGTCTCCACGGATTTCCTGCTGCTCAACAGGACAGCCTCAGTTTTGTGAGCCGCAATTTGCAGGCCGACATTTCCCAACCAACCGATAGTTGAGCTTATCGTCGCGTTGCATTTTGCCTGTAGCTCTGACAGTGTCTTGGCGACCGCTGTTATTACCACATCATCTGCAAAGCAGTGCAATTCTGCTCCTAATGGTTTGCTGATGCCCAAGATCCCATTGTACATGATGTTCCACAGGATCGGACCAAGTACCGATCCTTGGGGAACACCTGACGAAAATCGGTAGCTTCTCGGGCCGGCTTCCGTGTCGAACCAAAGGACACGGTCCCTGAAGTAACTACCTACAGCGATCCACAGATACTCTGGGATGCCCATGTTGTGCATAGCCCATAAGATCGTGGGCCATCTTGCTGTGTTAAAGGCGTTTTTGACGTCCAGCGTGACGATAGCGCAGTACTCCTTCCTACCGCCAAGTCATCTGTCACCGTCGAGAGCGTTTTTAGCGATGTCTACAACAGCCGAGAGGGCATCAAGGGTACTTTTCCCCTTCCGAAAGCCGTACTGCTGACTACTCAGGCCGTTGGGGCTCTCTGTTATTACTTCTATGCGAGCGTACAGGATACGCTCGAATAGCTTACCTACTATACCCAACAGACATAGTGGGCGGAAGTTGCATGCACCATGTGCTTGCCTCTTACCTTTCGGCAATAACACCAGTTTTTGGCTTTCCAACGCTTGAGAAAGACCCCGTCAATGAGACACTGCTGGAAAGTGTCCCTGAAGATTTCGGGTCTGGCCAGCGCCACAGCCTTAATCACTGCTCCCGGAATCCCATCCAGGCCAGAAGCTTTGTTAGCCTTTATGCGCCTAGCTGCCTCGACTACTTCCCTTACTGAAACGCAAGGGAAGGGAGACGCAGGCGCATTTTCTGGTGGCTGCCATAGCGTGGTCTGCACTGGGAACAGCTCCGCCACGATATTGGCCATCTCAGTTGGCTCCGATGGAACACCCTCCCTTTTCCATAACTTATTGCTAACGAGTTTGTAGGCGAGTCCCCAGGGATCATCGTCTACACTTTCTAGCAGGTCCTTGAAAGAGCGCGCTTTGGCAGCCGATATTCCTTTTTTGAACTCTGCTCGCTTGGCCTTGTAGACCAGAAGATGTTCTGCGTGGCTAGGGCCTCCTCTGGTTCGTTGCGCAAGTCTCCTAGTCCTGTGGCATTCCTGCCGAAGCTGGTGTAAGAAGTCGTTCCACCAGTGGACAGGACTCTTGCGCTTTACCTTGCTTTTCCTAGGCATCGTAGCATCGTAAGTTGATACCAGTAGCTTCATAAGATCAGCCGCCATTGTTTCCGCACGACTGCTTGAGATGGATAGAGACTCGATTTGATATGTCAGCATATCATTATCAATCTTTCTAGCATCCCAGGCTTGACCGAGTGTCTTCCTACTCTGCAAACTGCGCACCGTTCCCATTGGACGCACGCAAAAGGTAATCAGAGCATGGTCGCTCAGCGTTACCTCATCGGAGACCATCCAGTTTGCATTGGCTACTAAGCCTCTGCTAACGAAGGTGACATCAATGTACTATGTACCCCTGTCGTTGTTGAATGTCGGCTTGCGGCCATCATTCAGCAGTACCAGGTCTAGCAGGAACATGACGTCGGTCACAGTTCGCCCTCTGGAGTTGGAGACACGGTTGCCCCATTCGGTCGCCCAGGCATTGAATATCGATCATCTCTTCAAATTGGTCAGGGCTGTCGCTAGGTGGCGCATAGCAGCTGTAGATATGCACGCCTTTAATCAGCGCGTATGCAATGCCACGCACCGGCCGATCCTGGATATGAACTGGGCTGCAAAGCTTGATAGCCGCCTTACCCGACTCATCAAGGATCATGTCCGAGTTAGTGCTGCCATAGATATATGGTTCGCTAAGGAGCATGATGTCAACATTGCGCCCCACCGCTGTCTGAGCAAGAAGACTCTGAGCAGCACCGCAGTGATTGACATTGAGCTGAATAATGTTTATTTGATTAAACATTATAGTGGTTCTTAGCTCCTTTTAGGCTCGCCTTAAAGGTCGGGCACGCGAAACCGCCCGTCGTGTGTTTCCTGTCCACCTCACTGCTGCATATCATGCATTTTGGTGGAGCATTGCAACCCTTTGCCTTATGCCCGCGTTCGCCGCAACGCAAGCAGCAGTCAGACCGATCGGTCGCCTTGCAACTGGACGCTCGGTGGCCATAGCATAGGCACCTAAAGCATCTCGTCGGTCGTACATCCTGGATGATGCGGCAACGTGACCAGCCTACGGTCACCGTGCCCGCTTTCAAGACAGTGATCGCCTCATTTATGCTAAGCATCACCGTCGCTATTTGGATTCCATCCCGCATTTTACGCAGACCGCGCACTGCATCTGGATTAACCACGATGCCCTGGAACTGGGAGGCTAGACAGCCGAGGAGTTCCTCTGCTGTCGTGTGTTGGTGTGGGTGTGCGTCTACTTTGTGCATGCCCTATTGCCAATTGGCCTATACTTGTTAAACTAAAGACCTTCATGGTAATCTAACTTATAACTAATACCTTCGTGGTAATCTAATACTAATATTAACATAAAGTTTTGTGGGACTCGAAATACGAGTCCTCACAATGCAAAAACATAATGCAACTATTAAATGAATATTAATATTAATATAAATAGTAAACGCGTACCAAATGAAAAATTTTTTAAATAATTCGAAAGAAGTGTGTGCTCCCGCAGTTCGGGAGAAATCCGACATATCGAGTTGAAATCACTATCGATTATAATGTCGTGTTGAAATCGGATTTATCGAACTTGACTAACAGCTGCAAGCCAAATACGTCTGGTACGCTGAGCATAACTTTCAGTCGGTGTCTAGCATCCGATGCGAACGGAAGCTAGTACGCTCGATATTTGTACCCTTGTACCATTGAAAATGGTCAAAAAAGGGTATACTAACTTAGTGCAAATGTATGTAACGGGCAGAAGGAGGCGTCGGAGACCCCATAAAGTAAATATATTCTTGCTCAGGATCAATAGCCGAGTCGATTGATTGAGCCATGTCCGTCTGTCCGCCTGTCTGTCTGTCTGGACAACCGCGCCGATCTCAGCTATTACAAAAGCTAGGGACACCAAATTTAGCATGATTTAATTTTTTATTAATTTATTTATATTTTTATACCCTTGGACCATTGAAAATGGTCAAAGCCCGAGCTGTTTCTCGACTCTTCTTTTCCATGCACATGTCAATTACCGAAAATACATGTGCATAAATATATGCTAACACTCAACCAATAGGTGGCGTATATATGAATATGAAGAAAGCAAAGAAGTTGTCGATGACGTCAGAACTAAATTACTTGTGCATGAAAGAAAAGGATAAACGATGCGAGCGCGAAGCGCGAGCTGTTTCTCGACTCTTCTTTTTCATGCACATGTCAATTACCCAAAATACATGTGCATAAATGCAAACACTTATACATACTTAATTTGTGTTCACACATACATATGTAAAATTATATACAACCAATAGCGTGGTTGATCGGCATGCATGAATGCAGGTATTTACTAGATTTCTAATATAGACATATTATTATTATTATTTAATAATTTATATATTGACTTTTTATTAAATAAATATTAATTTAGATTTCACGATATATTATGAGCTATCATATCGATAGCTTTTAATATATATTAAACATATCGATATATATTTCATATGTTTTGCATATAAATTATATTAATATGTGTAAATTATATTATATCCCCATGTCTATTGAAACTATATTTGAAAAAATGTACTAACATTTCTTCTACTTTGTTTTTTTAATATATGTATATTTTGTATGTATATTAGATTCTATAGATCATTATTATAAATTTAAGGTTTCGCGCACTTTTTAATTGCGGCGATAAATTATTGGCAACGTATCAAAATTGTTGCAAGGTGGCAGCGCGCTTCAGTGTTATGTTAATTTGTAGTTTGCGATTGGCGTGTTCGGTGTCGTCGTCGATTGTCGATTATCATTTGTATTTTCGATATTAAATATAAAATAATATATAATTAATTCGCGTGTTCGTGATACATTTAACATTTAATGCAAATTAATATAAGTCGAGTATATAATAAGTAAATCCTCGTGTGTGATTGTTATGCGTTAACGGAACATTTTTTATGCGTGTGAATGATTGCGCCCTGCCCGGAACGTGGCGCGCAATTTTAGAAAAGTGCGGTACACAGCGTAACGTATTTTTGTGCATGCATACATATATGTGTATAGACTCTTCTGAAGTGTGTGTGATTGTACGTGAACATCGGTATCGGTTCGTTTCCGCGATTCAAATTGGAATTTTCGCTGGAATTTCTTGCAGGTTTAATTTATTATTTCTTTGATTTATATTTATTCTTTTTTCCACATTTTGTTTATTTTTATTTTCCTTATTAAATTTTATTATTATTTGTTCTTTCATTAGATATTTATTTTCATTTATAATATAATTATTTTAAATAATATACATATATTTATTTAAATATATGAATATAATTATAATATATATATATCTATTTAAATATATGAATATATTTATATATATAAATAAATATACTAACTTTATTTTATATATATAACTATATATTAATTTTTGATAAATATATATTCAAATATTTCGCTGGAATTTCTTGCAGGTTTAATTTATTATTTCTTTGATTTATATTTATTCTTTTTTCCACATTTTGTTTATTTTTATTTTCCTTATTAAATTTTATTATTATTTGTTCTTTCATTAGATATTTATTTTCATTTATAATATCTTGCAGGTTTAATTTATTATTTCTTTGATTTATATTTATTCTTTTTTCCACATTTTGTTTATTTTTATTTTCCTTATTAAATTTTATTATTATTTGTTCTTTCATTAGATATTTATTTTCATTTATAATATAATTATTTTAAAAAATATATATACATATATTTATTTAAATATATAAATATAATTATAATATATATATATCTATTTAAATATATGAATATATTTATATATATAAATAAATATACTAACTTTATTTTATATATATAACTATATATTAATTTTTGATAAATATATATTCAAATATTTCGCTGGAATTTCTTGCAGGTTTAATTTATTATTTCTTTGATTTATATTTATTCTTTTTTTCACATTTTGTTTATTTTTATTTTCCTTATTAAATTTTATTATTATTTGTTCTTTCATTAGATATTTATTTTCATTTATAATATAATTATTTTAAATAATATACATATATTTATTTAAATATATGAATATAATTATAATATATATATATCTATTTAAATATATGAATATATTTATATATATAAATAAATATACTAACTTTATTTTATATATATAACTATATATTAATTTTTGATAAATATATATTCAAATTAAATTAATTTATAAGAATTTTATTTTTAACATACCTATATATTATTTTAAAACTTATATATTAGAAGATGCCTAGACTTAAGAGAAAGTCAGCTTGCAATAGGAGTCAAACACAGCGAAAAAGAATTCGTTTGAATAGGTCAGATATAGACTTTTCTGAGCAGGAACGCTCAAATAATCTAAAGGCACATAGAGAACGTAGGCAAAATTTCGAATTTAGGGAAGCTGAAAGGGTTAGAGATAGTCAACAGCATCGAGTCCGCAGAAGTAATAGAACATTTAGGGCCGTTGAGCAATTACCGGACACAATTTGTCACACTACTCTTCGGGCTTCTTCGCCAATCAGATTACAAGAACAACTTGCTGACACTTCGCGTCGTTCGAGGCGCAGGCGAGATGCTGACCTTCGATCTCAGGAAAGAGAGCAGGATGCAGTTCGTCGCCGTGTACGTCGCAGTGATTCTGCAATTAAAACAGACGAACAACTTGCCAACACTTCGCGTCGTTCGAGTCGCAGGCAAGATGCTGAGTTTCGATCTCAGGAAAGAGAGCAGGATGCAGTTCGTCGCCGAGTTCGACGAAGTGATCATTCAACTAGAAATGCCGAACAACTTGCCAATACTTTGCGTCGATCGAGGCGCAGGCAATGACCACAATTCAGGTCCAACGAAAGCGGACGAGATGCTGTTAGAAGGGCGATTCAGTGACAAAATCAGGAGACGCGAATTTTAGAAAGGGCAATAGATAGAAGTCAAAGGTCTCAGGTTAGAAACAATCCTATTCGTAGGATTGTTGAGCAGGCACGCAATACTAGTGCACGCCGCAGTGCTCGAATTCGAGCTCAACGTGAGGCCTTTGAAGCCCATAGGAATATGTCGCAAAGAGTGAGTCTATATAGGAGTATTTGCACCAATAGGATAGCAGAGAATAGGAGAAACGCGTCCCGCAATAGAGTGGACCGTGCGAATACCCTTCCAGATGATAGGATATCGCAGGTTAAAACTAGTTTAGATTGCCTAATAGCCAATTTTAATAAGACAGTCAAGCAGGGACCCGATCAGGTTTGCATATGT